>BQNB010168606.1:0-13872 GCA_026074375.1 Tanacetum coccineum
TATATATAAATAAATAAATAAAAGTTAAATAAAAGTAATGATTGGATAATGATTGGTAAATGAAAAAGTAATAAGTTATGATTAAGATAATAATTGGTAAAGTAAAAAGTAAAAAAAATAATGATTGGATTAATGATTAGCGATGATTAGTGGTGTGGGATGGTGTGGAAATGCTAGATTGGTGGTGTGAGAATCATCTAACCCTCCAAGAAACACAACCTTCATTAACGATTGTACAATATTTAATACATAGGTTACAGCTTTTGATCTTATCCAATAAGGAATTTTAAATTGATAGCAATGGTTAACGAATCATTTCAAAGTATATGCTTATATTTCAAATTGATCCCACATGTGTTATTTAGTTACACCAAACATATGCATATAGATCTACGATAACATTTTGTTGGTTGCAAAGAACAACTGTTTCTAGTAAAACACTGACATGCAAGTTTAATCATAAAACAATGCACATTTTTACGCTTCTCAAAAATCGTCAAAGACGTTGACTCATTGGCTCAAAAATCTTTACTTCGTAACAACTTGGATTGGAACACATTAAACAAAACCCGAGTATATAGTTAAATTCTGCATAACTATAATCATTTTGTCAATGGCTAACTTATTTTCAACGTTAGTTACACCACTAAGTTAAGATTTGACAAATGCCCTTGAGCAGTTAATGAAGTTGTGCTATGGATTAAGACTCAACGATCCTTAATCCTTAAGCATTTCTTGACAATTAAACAGCATTGAATGCAACTTTGCCGATTTTGAAAATTAGGCAACCTAAATTTGAGTCACTTGTAAAGGTTAGAATCAGTTGGTCCAACTCCTATTGTTAAATGTATGGGTTAGTTATTTGAAAATTGATCAAAGTTATCATTTTTTGTCGTTGTGTGTATTTTGTGACCATTTTATCTTTACTTTTTTCAAATTTCGAAAGTTAAAATGATCATTTTACATGGCATAATAGTCACAAAATACACATAATGGTCGAATTTTGAAAGTTTAGTACACACAATGAGAAAAAAAAATTCAGTACACACAATAATAAAAAGTGACAAATATAATATATTTTCAAGCAATTTAACTTTCATCATTTGTTCTCTTTTTGTAATAATAGTTATATGGTACAACCGATCATTGAATTATCATTAACACATGTCATCATCACTAATTGGTTTTTTTAGTTACATCTTAACAAGTCAATTTGTCTCTTAATAATTCATAAAATGGTATATATACCTGGATTGCTTTGTTCTGTCTTTTAGCTTCAAGTTTTAGCTAATCAAATACAAAAGTTGAGCGAAAATGGTACCAAATCAATCAAAGTCTTCAACTTATATTCATAATTTTCTATTAGTTTAAACTTGGTTGCGTTACATAAATTGTCTTGAACACATGCATAACTTATGAGTGGCTTATCTTAAGGAGGTAAAAAAAAAAGGGAAAAAAAAGAAAAAAAAACTAACAAGGAAAAAAAAAAGAACAAAAAAAAAAAGGGAAAAAAAAAAAAAAAGAAAAAAAAGAAGAAAAAAAAAAAAAAAAAAAAAAGAAAAATAAAGGAAAAAGAGAAAAAAGGGTGAAAAAGGGAAAAAAGAAAAAAAAAAACAAGGAAAAAAAAAAATAAGAAAAAAATGGAAAATGGGAAAAAAGTCGGGGAAAAAAGAAAAAGGGGGGAAAAGGAAAAAGAAAAAAAGAGAAAGGTGGGGGGTGAAAAAAAAAAATAAAAAAAAAGGGAAAAAAAAAAAAAGAAAAAAAAAAAAAAAAAAGAAAAAAAAAACGGTGCACCCCACCGTCACCCCAAACCATTTGCCCCCCCCTCCCCCGCCCCCCTCCCTGATCACCCCCCCCCCCTCCGCCCCCCCCTTCCCCCCACCCTTCCACCTCCCCTCCCCCCCCCCCCTCCCAATTCCGCCCCCCTCCCCCCTGCCTCCCTCCCCCTTCCCCACCCACTTTTTTCCACCCCTTCCACCCCCCCACCTCCCCCCTCCCTCCCTTGCCCCCCCGCCCCCCCCCTCCCCCCCCCCCCTCCCCCCCCCTCCCCCATCCGCCTCTTTTTCCGCTTTTTCCCCCCCCCTCCCTCCCCCCCGCACCCCGACCGCCCCTTCCTTTTTCCACTTCCCCCCGCCTCCCTTCCCTCCCCCTTCCCTCCCTTTCCCTCCCCCCCTCCCCCCCCCCCCCCCCCCCCCCCCACCCCCCCCCCCCCCTTCACCCCCCCCCCCCCTCCCTTCCCCCCCCCCTAACCCAGCCCAACAGCTATTCAACACAACCTGCTGACCCCCCCCATACCCAATCCCACACGCTCGATCCTAGAACCGCTAAAAGTTCCTAATCCCTAAAAGCGACCCCACTAAACCCTCCCACCCCCCCATATGATTACCTCTTAACGCTCACTGGTCACTAGTCACATTAACGACAACCTCGATTTAACTCTCACCCAAAACCTGCCACCACCCCGCCCCAATGCGAATTTAGGAAATAAGTTCCAACAAGTAAAATGAACTTAAACCTGATAGAGCTTAAATGTAATTAAACCGGTTGCTTTAAAAGGCTAGTTGTCTGTGTAGAAGTAAAGGAGCAAAAAAATCAGTACTCGACGGGAAAATCCGGAACTCGAACTAATTGGGGAGGGCGGGTCATGTCTATCGGGTTACGAGACGGGTTTGAGGCTTAAAAAATGATTTTTAATCAGGTTCGGGGCTGGAGCGGGGGGCAACATCCCCGATCCGCCTCACCAGTAACATATATATAATTATACATATATATTTATAATCATATAATATTATTATGTTACGTAATAGGAATATGTTTCTTTAATATCAGTTTACGTTGTAAGATTGTAAATTGTGATCATATAAGCTTTTTTAACATCATATTTTTAGGAGATATTGTGATTTGTAATGGTGTAAGTTATCATTATCTATTAATAAGACTACAATAAGGTTAATGCGTAATTGATGATTAACATATCATTTCTTCAAGTTATTACATGTAATAATTGTATAAAAATAATAATAAACGTGAAACAATGCGAATTTGGTTGAGAATCGCACCTATAAATAACATTCCAGTAAGTTTTTTGACGAAAAATGAGGCGGGTTTGAAGCATTACACCCCAATGAGGAGCCTCGATTAGATTTCGAATAGGGTCGAGGCGGACTTAAAGAGGACTTTGGTATTCAAGTTTGAGGACGGAGATGGTCACCCCGCCCCGCCCAAACCCGTCCCGTTTCCATTCTAAACGGAAGTACCAAATTACTACAGTATAAAGTAAACCCAACCAACTGAACAACCCATCATAGTTCCTTTTAGTAACCATGGGGCTATTGGGTTATATGGGTTTCAGACTTGGTCAACTAAACATGACTACATTGACAAAAGAATGCGTACAAAGTACAAACAAATGAGCTTGCATGATAAAAGTAGACTTGGTACACTTTCAAGTTTACATGTATAAATAAAATACAATATGTTTATAACTTTACAACAATTGCATTAACATAAGTCAGATCAAACAACAATTAACAGATCATCTTTTTTTTTGTACGAAATGACTCTCACAAGGTATGAGCACAATACTGGATGTCTATTGAGTCATGTAACAGACCATGTAAACTTGTTCGATGTAGGGAAACTTTATGTTGGAATGCCACGTCGATATAATTACTTGCTCGTCCCTTTCTTTGGTGCTACCTCCGAGTTCTTTTTTGCACAAGAGATAAATTGTTTTGTGGTAAAGATATACCAAAAATTTTACTCAAATCTTTTAAGCTTAAAAAGTTACAAGAATTACATCATGGTCAATTGGTCATCAAGAAACATAAAAAGAAGACAAAATGATGTATTGGGCTTCACAATTAGGAGCACCCTGGTTTAGAAATCACACAAAGTTTCTACAATGTGGAAGTTATCATGGCAGTCATAAAGTCAAAAGAGAAATAAATCATAAGTCTTGATTTGGTATTTAGGGGTCGTTAGTTTCAAAATTGATTGCTTTGATCATTACAATTATGAGTTGTTATTATTAAAATTTGGATATTTAATAGCTAACTAAATGGCAAGAGTAAAAAATATGTACACTATCAATGGGTCATGTTCCTCTTATCTATACCTTTTTTATGAAGAAAATAGCAAGAAGTGTATCAAATTGATAAAATTTGGTGAGAAATGTAGTTAAGTAAATTTTTACATACAAAAAGGTCTGTATATGAGTGCGAACATAGATAATATAATTGCTAAAATGACCATTCTATCCTGGAAAAGATTAGAAAGTGAAAGGTTATTGCTTCATGTTCCTTGCAAGTATCTACAAGCAAAGTCCTTTACTCTTTTGTGATGACTGATTCAACTACTAAAGTAGAAAAAGTAAAGCAATTTAGTTGCATGGTACTCTTATTTCCACACTCAAGGGATTAGGTAGAAACAAAGAAATATGAGCAATAAAGGGTAATAAGGAAATTTGGTATATCGAACTTCAAAGGCAAACTCAATCTCAAATTAGCAAAAACAGTAAAACACCATGCATGAAGCCACTCTTCTATATTCCTTTTGTTTCATGGATATTTATAGTCTTTCATAGTGTATAATCAAATGATAATTTTGACACATAAGAGTCAAATATTGGCTAAGAATAACCTGCAATAAAAGAAGTACAAAAGTCTTGGGCTAAATATTGGCTAAGAATAATCAGCCATAAAAGAAGTTCAAGAACGGAGGGTGAGTCCTCACCCTCACCTTATGACACGAGACCACCATTAAAACCCCCTCCTCTCACAGAGAGCGGTGACCACCGTTACCTTTCACTTTTTTTTGTTTGTGGGTGTTTGTGGGGTATGTTTGTATAAATTGTGTATTTTTAATAGTGATGGTCATTGAAGCTGAAAGATGATGATAGTGATGATGTGCTGAATGATGATGTGGCGCTGATGTGGAGATTAGGGTAATGGTCACTATTGTGACTAGTCTTATATAACATATAAGGGTGAGATAGCATATGATCATGCAAGCAACATACATTCTTTTCTGCTTCAGTTAATCACTTCTGTTCTACTAATACAATGAAGGTAACTTTGATATTGAAATAGCATAAGAAATGTCCATAACCATAGAAAGATATACATCATTTCATGACTTACTTTTGATACTTACCTGCTAATGATATTAGTACAACATGTAACAATGAGGTTATGATAGTTTATGGACAATTTAAAAATCATATAGATGTATCATGTATGTACCTGTAGAAGCGCTAGCACCTTTTGAGCTCTTGTTTAAGCATCACAAACGAATAACGTATTTTCCATGAATTCTCATACGTTGAAGGGAATGAAGCCTGGTCCGAGACCAATTCGATTTAAAATGGTTTCGTCGTTTCAATCACAATGGCTTCGAACCAGACAACATTCCCCTCAAGCATATATGAGAGACAAATAATTATGTGCTCAATGTTTCCTATGTATGGCTCCTTATATAAGTTGATGAAAAGCACAAAACATCTTTGGACCACTAAAATGATATGTAAGTTTCAACTCACTTTACCGTCCAAAACATGCTTTTCACACACATTTGAGAGATTGTCAACTTTTTAAAAACTCATAGACCATATTTAGGGAGAAGAAATTTGGTTTTTATGTAGATCGTATCTTTGATAACTTATTAAACAATATAACAGTATTCGATTCATATCCGTTATCTATAAAAGACAATGAAAAAAGTCTAACCAATTGATGGTTGTTGAAATGCCTAAAGCGTGTCTTGACAAAAAAAAGACTTAAAGTCGAGGAAATGTGATACTCGATTTCATAAGAACTTTTTACAATGTAAACTCGACGACAAAGTCATCATAATGTCAAGACTAATACTGTTATGAGCATCCTAATGCAAAGTTATTATAATCATCAACATGCAACATAGTAGAGCGTCATCAATTTCATGAGATAATTATGAGAAATTTACTCAAATGGTCAGATACCATGTATTTATGTATATGGTCGTATTATGAAAATACCAGTCGCACCTGTAAGGGTGCTATCCGTGCTACCGACCCACTCGCCAACAAGCCGTGCGTGCCTGAAATATAGGTGGGTTAACTTATGAAGTTGATACATGGAATTACTCGGTATATGTTTCTGTTGGCGGGTCATGTGTAAAAACAGCTTAACCATAGATTACCGAAACTCTTTTCAGTTTTCACTAGCGTGTCATGTGTACACAAAAGGTATACAGGACAATCTTCAAACTTACTGTGATTTCAAGAAATGTGGCTCTTGATGTACAAGTTGACCACTCCTCAAGCAAAATATATACTTAAGTTACACATGAAAACTACAAAGGTTTTACTTTGAAACTGCACTTTCAAAGATGTGACCTCCAAATTATGCAAAAATTATATTAAATTAATTATGTAAAATAGTAAAATACGAACAATAGCTTTTGCTTTAGGATTACTATCATCAACAATGCTTATACTAAGACTGTAAGACATAACTAACAGCTACCTCCACTGCTTTTCTCTAATATAATCATGTTTGATCAATCTTAGAAGCCAGTTAGTGATTATGTTTGTACATAATATTTCGAGCAGCATTCATTAAAACTTACTTAAACTACACTTTGGTGAGTCTTTGCATAGATTGTAAGTTTTCCAATGACAATCTTGATTATTATTGTGGATGTTATAAAGTGGTTGATACTTATGGCTCACTTAAGAATTTTGTCACCTTTAGCTATTTGCACTTTCGGACAGACATTTCTTAGCTCTCATGAATGTATTTTTATTCAAGTTCTAAGAATCGAGCTTGAGATCTCAAGCCAGGCCACAAATTTAAACTAGGAAAGTTAATTGATCTACAGAATTAAGCTTGAGTTTAGCTACCATCATCAAGTGAAATTTGAGCTTAAGCCCGTCCAGATTCATACTCGACTCAACTTGTAGATCAATTTTGTGGATCAACCGACTTAAATGGGTGCTCAGGTTCAAGCATTCAACCATCATTTCAGTTAGTTATATGCATTCCTTAAATTATGCTCATCAATCAACTTTTTTCTTAACTTTGAGAGACTTTCGGGTTATAAAACTAGAAACATCAAAAGATAATGTATCAAACTAGACTAGCAACACAAGAGATAATAAGAGCCAATGTAACCGTTGTTATTCAAAGAGGGAAACTGCTGATTTAACCATCAAACTAAAAGTAAATACAAAAAAAAACATTATTTTCATCAAATAAAGAGTGAAACATCATTTTTTGTTATGTTCTCTTAAGAACAATTTATTTGCGAAGAAAATCCCAATTCAAAGGTAAAAATAAACACGTTAAAGAGTATGCAACCACCACTTTTGGGAGTTTATTTACACATTGTGATTGTATGATGAAATATGAACTTTAAACTAATCTTCTGTGCTTAAGGCCATAAATTATGGTTACAAATTTTTATTTTTATATTTGTATAACTACAATATATAAGGCATAAGATAAGATGAAGATACAACATTTTTTTCTTAATAAATAAGGGCACAACTTGCAGTATAATTACACTTCATACAAGATAAATATCCAATCACCAAAACAAACAGGTTAACAAATAACTTGCAGATCCCAGATAAAGATCAGGAGGCGATAATAAAGTTATAAGAAGAATACAATCAAGATTGTATAAATTAGAAAACTGACCGGGACTCTCAAGACTGTATATCAATCTTCTCATCGAAGTCTTCCGTGATGTTGGATAAAGTAGATTCGTGTGGCTCTGTTTCATCAGTGGTTTGTACAGTCGTAACATGAGTCTGTAACTTACTGTTTGTTGTATCTTGGTAGATACCAATACTATGACGAACTCTAGCATTTGCTCCTTTTCTTTTGTCTAAACCGACTGTATCACTGCAGCTCTTTCGTCTGCCCAACTTTGGTGATTTTGCACGAGTTGGTGGTGCCTGGCATCAATTTAAAACATATAAGTTATTGGAAAAGCGATCAGAAATTCATAAGCAGTTTATGCAATGTATTATACAGTCTGTCCTATGAAATTTGCAATGATTAACTATGCACATAGTCAAAAAGAAGCGCTTGGATCTCTTACTAACAAGAAACACATTTAATCTAGTAGGCCCATGCATATAATCAGTTCTGTGTAGTGACAGCAACATACAAAAGTATTTAAGAGTAATAGATTAATAAGTTTCCACTAGAGAAAATGTTGTAATGCTTATGTTGCTCAGGAGCCCATAAGCCTTTTTTGAAAATTTCTTTGAAAATCCAAGCGAGCACAAACAAATTTGACGAATAAGGTAGAAAGATAACACCATTTGCAAAATGGTTCCGGTATATATATACCAACTAATCCACCTTGCATAGTCCACTCACCGTTTATTAGCCCGAGAGTTTTCTTCACAGTATATGAATCCCCACAACCTGTTTACAGAGTCTCCCTAGTTGTGGTTGAGATAACCATGTCTTTCATCTACTCAGAAACACTTGGTAGAGCAACTATCCCTAACTTTTAATAATTACAAGATATTTCTTCAAATTTAAGAAAATTAAAAAAAAAAGTTTCACACATGAACACTCAATAATCTGGACATCACAATAACTAATCTTAAGCTTCTCCTTTCTTGTTTTCTTTTTCACCTTTTTAAATGAAAATCAAAATCACAAAGTAAAGCTCTTACAAAAGAAGTTTTTTTTTGCATCGAGGTTTTCTCAAAAGGTGATGAGTGTTGGCCTATACAGAAGACATTAAGGGTTGATGTTGCATGGTACACTCACGGTCGACCATACCTTTAACTCGTTAAAGAGAACTAGCCAACTAGGTGTCATTTTCTCAAAACTGGCTTCGTTGTAGCAGGATTGCATCAACTCCTTTCTTAGTACCACCCAACTAGAAGTCCCTCGAGTCCGTTTCGGCTGTCGTGCCAGGATTTAATCCTCCTTCATGTTATTAGATATGTGGTTGAGAGTGGAGTCATAAATGCTTTTTCTTAGAGGTAAAACATCGAGATCATCAAAAAATGGATCAACAACATCCCATAGGAAACAGGATCAATTCTTCGGTGTGAAGCAAATATGGGTTTCAACACCAAATCCTGTGCGGATCTTGATCTCTCCTAAGAGAGTATAGAGGATAAGCTTTGAAAGGCAACAATTGCTTGGTAATCACCTTTGCGAGGAACAGCATTATATTAAAGAACTCTAATAAAATCAAGGCAATCTTTAATGAGCTCAGTACAAAAACAGAGATTTTTCCAGTTTTTGGTAATGATAATGACAATCGAAAGATGTGAGGGTCAAGAATGGTTTGGAGCATGTATAAAGGGCTCGGCAACTGGAGAAGAGTGACATCATCGTAACCGTTACATACTTAAATATTCTGCATCACATGTTGTTTAATTGTCATCGTCAAAATACAAATCAAATCAATAAAGGGTTACGCTAACAACGTCTACCACCTTGAACTTTCTAAATTTTTGTAATGGAGTCTTTTCCTTCACATATACATATGTATGTGTAAGAAAAAAAGCACAAGCTGGAAAAGGAAATAGGATGGATTGGTGAAGTGCCATTCATGTTTGCATTCGAATGTGTTTTTAGGCGAAGGCAAATGAAGGAACATGCAGGTCGAAGTCATGACGAGGATGAAAATATGAATGAAAAAGAAAAGAAATGATTTTCTACTCATAGTGGTCTCGATTATAGCTGAAATTCACATTATGCGTTGATGTATTTGCTTTGTTAGTTTTTTGTACACGAGTGCAAGTGTGTGTTTGTATGTGTGTTTGAAGGAGGGGGAGAATGAAAACAAGATCGTCAGCAATCTTTGCACAGCCATTATGAACTACGATGACCCAGATTGATCCTAGAACAAGGATAAATAGAACCCTCCGTACTTTCCCCCAACATCATGCATCGACTATATATAAATGGACAGGAGGAGAATGAAAACAAGATCGTCAGCAATCTTTGCACCGCCATTATGAACTACGATGACCCAGATTGATCCTAGAACAAGGAAGAATAGCACCCTCCGTACTTTCACCCAACATCATGCATCGACTATAAATAAATGGACAGGGGGAGAATGAAAACAAGATCGTCAGCAATCTTTGCACAGCCATTATGAACTACGATGACCCAGATTGATTCTAGAACAAGGAAGAATAGCACCCTCCGTACTTTCCCCCAACATCATGCATCGACTATAAATAAATGGATGTCAAACATACTACCCACAGGACTAAAATATCTATCTTTTTCACTCTTTGGAGAAAATTGCTAGTGCACTAAGTGCTGGAATTAGAATGATGCACACATTTTAATACTGTATTTTACTTGCTAGTAGCTGTGACCTGTGTTTAAAAAAGTGCGCCTGATGCGCGCCTGAGGCAGATGCACTACCCTATTGCATCAGACACCCAGATGCATTTCGATCACGGGATGCGTGGTGAGGCGCACGGATCAGGCACGCATCAGCTAATCCGTGCATCGGTGCTTTTTTGCGCATCATGTACTTGGGCCTTATAAAGTAAAATTGGTCTTGCTAATGTGTATTGGGCCTACTTCAAATGAGGAGCTTGAGATTGATGTTGATGATGACGAGGATGATGACAATGACTTCTAGTTTAGTCTTATAGGAGTTACACAAACCTTTCTGTATATGCTTTTGATTTGCTTTTAATTATTCAAAAAGATAACACTTCTGATTTTTTTCGACTATTTATGTATTTTAGCGATATAAAATCATGAACTATGAAAATGCATGGTATCTTTTACTAGTAAATGTGGCATTATTGTGTTTTGTGCACTATATATAATTTACAAGTACTATTTTATAAAGTGTCGCCTCGGGTACGTGATGCGCGCGCTTTCGCCCCAGGCGCCTCGCGCCTAGGCTTTTTGACCCTTATCGCATCGACGCTCATCGCGCTTTTTAAAACCCAGGCTGTGACATTGCTCAAGTTTGAATGGCTATGTCTAAACAGCCATGCATACATATATTTGGTCAGATTTAAGCTATGTTGCACGGAAACGCCGTCGGGGTGCCGTCTCCCGTACCGGAAACGTTTCGGAAACGGGAAACGGCTGGAAACGTCAACGTTTCTGAGAAAAGGGAAACGTTTCATGTGGAATGGAAACGGCACGTGTTGAGACAAAAACGTTTGGGAAACGTTTCCAGGCTTTTGATCGCGTTTCTGGCATGGGCATCACACAAACAAGGGCACTTTTTTCTGATTTGTATACATCAGAGAAATTATAAATGGGACTAATAAAAATGAATACAAGCAGGTTTAGTTTAGCTATTTGGGGAAGAAGGAACCAAAAGAGAGAAAAAAAAAACTTTTTGCTTTTGTCGTGTAGTTTGTGTCACATTCACACACCCACGTGATGTACCTGTTTTCTTTTTAACCACAATTAATATTTTTCTCATTATTTACTTATTATTCGTGCTTTTACTCATTCTCATAGTATTTTTATTTATTGAACAAAATTTACTTATAAAGGGAAACTCACTTATAGAGTACTATTTTATTCTTTAAAAGGTTTTTGATCAATTTATGGTTATGGCGTGTGAATTGTGAAATTGTGATGCATTAATCAATTTATGCTTTTATGGTTATTAATCTTTACTGACATTGGCTATACATGACTGTTGCTAGTTTGATTTGCTTGTCCTTGATAATTTGATGTTGGATATTTGATGTTTATTTATTTTATTGATAAATATATATAAAATACACAAACGTTTCTGGTCGTACCTGTTTCTTGAATTTTAGGACATTGGCGTTTCTAAGTACCCGTTTCCGTCCCCGTCTCCGTTTCCGTATCCGTCCCCGTGCAACATAGTTGTTGGCGAGTATGGGATGATCTCAAAAGGGATAGCTAGGTTTACCGATTAATAAAGGGGTTAGGTTACAATATAATTAGTCTTGAGAAACTCGGATTGTTAAGTTTGGGGTTTCTGTTAACGTCTTTAGTGGTTTTTAATTTTAGTATGATATATGTCAAATTGGGTACTTAATTTGACAGATTATGAAGTTAGAATGCCGCAACGAGTTTTAAGTGGAATTTATGTCATTTCTTTTATATAAAGAACTTGTTTGATTAATACTTGCGAATTTTCATTTGGCTATTTTTCAGTTTTTAGATTGCCTATTTTAGTTTTACCTCATGGTTTCTATATTAATGAATGCATTGCAAACGTGGGAATTATGTTAAACAATCCTTATGATTCTAGCATATGCGTTTTTCAGATTTGTAAATTGTGCAGCCACAAGCATGTAATGGCAAATTCCAGAACCAGTTACAGATTTTCAATTTGTCATCTGTAGTTTTTTTACATGGGGTTCAGAGTCATTATGTATTTTGCTCTTGCATTTTACTCGCATAAAGTTTTTTTTGTTTGACAACACATCAATAATGTTGTATATTAGACTAGAAGTATCCGACCTCAACCAGTGTGACTAAATCAGATTGCTACTTCAGCGCATCTCAGTTTTCTTCTTCTCATAGAAGCACAACAGTCGACCAAACACCCCGTAATTGATATTTTGATCTCGTACAATGTGACCAGATCACTTAAATATCATTAATTAATATAAAAACCTCGTCAATTAATGTATGGAATATGTTAGTCGGTTACCGCACGTTGTATATGTTAGAAATGAGTGAGCCTATTAGGGAGGCACACTTGCGTTTTTAAAACACTAGAGTATGTTTTACTCACGATAATCATTTAAATAGATCGTTATGTATCGGTTAATTGTTTAACTAAGTATAACGTTATATTTAAATAATTAAACCATAGGGACTAAATCGAACAAAAACCCGAACAGAAAGGAGCCACTTGTTTGGCGAACCCTCAAAGGTAAAAGGGGCTATGTTTGGTTCGTTTAGAGAGAAAAAGATTACTTGGAACAAATTAGAAAAAGAGTTTTCATATTTCACTTATTGATTCACAACTAAAATCCCTAAACTTAAAATGTTTCGGTGCTCCCTTGCTTTTACCATAAAAAACATAACAGAAACCCTATTCTCAATTTAAGGATTGTGGGTTTTTCTTCCTCAATGAAATCGGTATCCCTCCAAGGTTTTTCGGTTTTCTTGTTTCACTTTGTTTGCCGGTTCAAGATTCTCACTTTTGGTACTTAGTTGGAGGCTTTCTAGTTCGATTGATAGCTATAAACCCGAAGTATGGTTTCTTGTTTATTCGTGATTTGAATTTCGATTCTCGGTTTAAACCTTAACCACGAATTAGGGTTTATTCGGTTTAATTGATTTTCGGTTCAAGACTCAAGAGGTGCGTTTGGATTTGGTTATAACACGTGGTGTTTGGATTGTGAAGGTAGACTAGCAATCAACTCGTACTCGGTTGACGTGTTTGTGTGAGCAGCCGTAGAGGTGGTAATTTAATCACTCGTTTCAAGATCAAGATACGGCTGTAAGTTTATTGATTTATATCATTAAACAATGTCAAGGTCTGTAAATTTTTTTTCTTTAGGGGACAATACTTGCACCAAAGGTTTCCCACATGGACAATTCTTGCACTTTCGTAATGTTTGGGACGAAATATGCAATTTGACCAAACTTTAAGGACGATTTATGCAATTTACTCTAATATTTATAACAATATTTAGAATAGCTTAAATCAGTTACCTATTTTGGTTACAAGATATTGTATATAAACACGTCGCAATATGTATTAATTTAGAATAGCAAAGATTTGGTGGAGAAATAAGTAGCAGTATTAGGTTAATTCATCATCTTCTTTAACAGTATATAGTGCCATATGTATTATAACAGTATGTATTTATGTAACTCATCATCTGCTTTAATTCCATGCAAGTTTAACACACACGTCATAAAGTAACCCCCA
>BQNB010168607.1:0-10067 GCA_026074375.1 Tanacetum coccineum
TATCGGCACCAGTATCAAATAAGATAAAAGCATAGCGGTTGTTTAGAATGAACGTACCCGTAACGACGTTGGAGTCCGGGTTTGTTCTCGCATTGCCCACCAAATAAACCTTGGCTAGTGCATTGCCGTTCCCAAGTTGGTTACCACGGTTTCCATTCTTTCAAACCATTGTGCTAACACAACCACTCCTTCAGTACCCTTAAAAGTAAGGGGCTGACAATTTAGAAAATCTTTGTACGTACACTCACGCGGAGTGCGTGTACTTCCTCTAGTTCTAGTGCTAGAATTGAGGCTACCGTCGCCATGACCATTTATGCTATTTCGAAGAGTATCATGATTAGCAAGTGCTGCAGACACTCTTGCTTCGATTAGCTGTTTAATAGCAGCAGCAGTCATAGGGGTAGCAGTCGCAGCAGCAGCCCTTGCAGTAGCAGAGGATCTTCTTGGCGGCATATTGTTCTAATCACAACAATATAAAACACATGAGTTTTCATAAACATCACAACGTGACATGGGTACAACATATATATAACAAGATCACATCACACAGTGAGTACGTAACATGACTAGGTTCACAACACATAACAGAATTGAGATCGACATAACATAATACAACACATTATATATAACAAGATCACATCACACAGTGATTATATAACATGACTGGGATCACAATACATAACAGAATTAAGATCGACATGACATAATACAACACATCATATATAACGGGAAAACTTACATGGTTGTTTGATACAAGAAATGAAAATACAAGTCCTACTGTCGTGCTAGCTGGGCATAAAACCCATAATACTTAGCCGGCTAACATAATGATAGCTATGAATACAACATGAAAAATGTAAACCTAGGCAGAACTACCAGCGCCCTCGCGATCATCTGCATGAGTCTGACCTCTAGCCCGAAGTGCCTGAATATGTCCCAATGCCGATGAAAACTATCCCTGTAGTGATGAAACATGTGTAATCAATGTCGTCATCAGTGACTCATGTGAGGCGATACGATAACCCTGCATCTGGGTATAAGTCCTATATGCTTGTAGTTCATAGTGAACTGCCGAACTCAACCCAACGGAATGTGCCCAAGCCTCTCGGGAAACTAGGGCCTCCTGGTCTAATAGTCGTGCAGTCTCATAGTGAAACTGTCTATCCCCGGCCAATATGTCAACCCTCTGATATATCTGAGTCTGCCTGCCCTAAGTGTCCTCAATCATAGCATAAATATCCTGAGTATCCTGCTCCTGCACCGCAGCGAGCTCGGTCACCCTATCATTGACCCCCTCGAGGGTCGTCGGTGCCACCACATCTACAGCCTCTGTCGGGTCTACCTAAACATCCCTAATGCCATAGCCGATCTCCTCGGCTCTTTGTCGTCTAACATCGGCATCCACAGTGTCGATAAACCCATAGGTCTAGGGGCAGTCGTCGAACTCTCTCCCACCTCATACCTTGGCACGGGAGCACTCAGACATAACCTCTTACGAGGTGGTAGGTCGGCCTCGGGAGTGTCCTCCCTACGGTCGACTGGTGGTATGAATAGTAAGGCTGGTCTTTTGATCAGATTTTAATGAGTGGGAAGGAAGTTTTTTAATGAAGTAATATTTTTGTGAAAAAAAATTTGTGTTTTAGGGTAACAGTTTATAAAAAGGTTGTTTAAGACATTTTTAGAAAAATTGCAAGAATAGTGAGAAGTATGTTGTTTTTATAAAGTGTTTTGGTGTGTTTGAAAATATTGGCTTAAGAAACGTTAGAGTTGTTGTTGTGATAAGTTTATGTTTGTTATGACATAACAAAGTGAGATCGTAAAATATAAAGATAAACGTTTTTACGGTTTACTTTGTATTAACAATCTCCCCCTTTTTGTTGATGACACAACATAAATTTATAAAGTAAAAACCAACAATGTCTAAGCGTTTCTAAATTAGAGTTTTTACTTTCTTCTCCCCCTTTTTGTCAAAACAAAAAGAGCGTCAAAGAGAAACCAACACACACAAAAAGAATGACGAAAGGGAAACTAAAATGTGAGCTCCCCCTTGACGAGAGCTCCCCCTAAAATCATGTCAAAAGTAAAATGATATGCTACAAAGAGAGAGAGGTTAGTCAATAAACAATAATTGTTATTGGTTGACTTTTTGAGAGTCAAACATGTTGCTCCCCTTTAATGGGTGCATTCTTGGACAAAGTACCTGCACTTGATAGTGTACTCAAAGAAGATTGAGTAGTAATATGAAAAAGAGAGGAGAATTGGATCATTTCAGAGTGGCCGGTGCTTGCCGGTGCTGTCCATAAATGGCACCGGTTTGTTAACGGACAGCACCGGCTGACCTGAAGAGAGTCAGCACAGACCAAGAATTTTGGCGGGAGCCAAACTTATTCAAATTTTAATCACATTCCACATAATTCACATGTAATGGAAGAACATAAGAAAGAATAAGAACAATCAAGCACAACATCCATCATAAGATATCATAATCATGAAATTTGAAATTATAAGAATTACAAAAACATGAAGTAAAAATAAAATTGACTTAGTGCCAATCTGAAACTAAAATCATGCTTTGGCAATCCCTTAATATGTCTAAACCTTAATCATTCTTAGACCTAGTGATCGTCCCTAGGCAACCGGTTTGAAATGTGGTTAAGGCGATCCAAAATATGATTTAGCATAAACCTAGTTTCGGTTTGAAAATTATTTATGATGTTTTCGGTCTTTTGGCAATGTGGGCAAGTGTGATCAAGAGGTTGTGGTGGTTGTTCAAGCCAAAGACTTTGGTCAAGAGTCCAAAACATTTTGCTGGTGGGAATTGAGGACCATAAAGGGGTCTTGAATAGGAAAAGAAGTTGGATAGAAAGGGTGGTGGTATTTAGAATGTGAGTGATGGGAGGTAGGTGGGGAATGAGACCTATCTTGCACATGTTTGTGCATTAGAATGCCTCGAGAATGTTTTTGGGGAAGTCTTGGAGATTGTGAATTTCTTGTTGGATAATTTCCCTTTCCATGGAAGGGTTGGTTTGAGCATTGATTTGGTGAGAGTTTGGGGGAAGTGAAGGAATAGTTGGCTCAACGGGAGCTTCATTTTGAGATAGTTTAGGAAGGTTTTGTGTTAGAGAGTGAGGAAGTGTATTCGTTGGTCATGGTGGAGCATCATTCAAAGAAGAAAGAAAGGGATGAGTGTCATTGGGGGTGTTTGGTGGAGTGGTGAAGACAAGGGTTATTGGACCCAAAGGTGATGCAAAAGGCTCTACCATGTTTGGTATAGGTGGTGGAATTGTGAGAGCAAAGGTGGTGTCGATTGTTGCATGGTGTGATTGTGGTGAGGCCTCATTGAAAGTAAGGTCAATGTAGGTGACTTTAGAAGCCTTTTTGGGTGGATTTTGAGTAAAGGAGCAAGCACTTGAGGCCATTGTTTGAATAAGGATGGTATAGAGATAATTTGCAGTTTATGAGAGGTGAGGAAGATGATTTTCAAACCCCTAATTTATAATTAAAATGCATGCAAAACATTAAATGCCTAAACCACTACCTTTTCACTAAACATAATCATTATAACCCATTTTAAGGTCAAACAAGGCAAAACCAACTACCTAGCAGTAATGAGGCAAGTCTAATGAGCATGTTTATGGCTTTGGTTTGAAAAGTTAGAACCTCAAAAATGGCAAAAAGCCTACTGTAGATCCGGCTGGCCGGTGTCTTTGACCAAACAGCACCGGCTTGCTGCAAAGAGCACCGGCCATTGCAGCAAAAATTTTGAAAAAAATAAACTAAATTGGCCAAGTTTTGATACTCTTAACCTAGACACTAGAGTGAATATACAGGAAGATAATGTAACCAATTCATAAGAAAGAATTAGGGAGAGTTTAAGCCAATTCCTATTTGCTTAGACCTAGACAATAAGAGCTAGCCAAACGCCCCTTCAACGAAAGACTAGGATTTTGCACAAGCCATTTCATAGCACATTTGCACATACAAAGACATGTAGAAACCATAATAGAGGTAGAATGATGCAAGGGATATCCAAAGATAATCATAAGTTATTACATATGAAAATATCTAAACGCCTGCTCAATACTAATGAGGACGGAAATGATCCAAACATAATTATTCAAAACATTATACCAAATCATACATAATCCAAAGTAGTTTTAGGAACATACCAAATCATAAAATGTTTTTCCAGACATCACTCCTTACTTTTTCTTGCAAAGGAAATGGAAGAGACACTTGAACAATCCCTTGGTTTGCTTGAATTTCAACGACTCTCCTCCTTCGATGGGTGGAAGTTGGTTGAGATAGTCAATGGGGTCGAGGGTGTAGTTGTCAATGGGATCACCTCTTGGGTTGGAACTAGTTCCTTGATTTGGAGGTGATTGGGAGGACCCGAAAGAGTTAGAAGGATTTGGAGATGGAAGACGTGGCCTTTTTCCCTTAGACTTGATGCGATTTTCCTTTTGTTTGAAATGAGAATCATCACACGATCCACAAGATTAAACACGTTTGGCAAAGGATATGGGTGATTGGTTTGAACATGTTTGAAGAGTCGAGTGAGGAGCATGGCATATAGAAGAGTCATTTGACTACTTTGAGTCACGCTCATCATTCAGTGGACGATGTAGTAGGCAAGGTTAAAGGGTTTGCCGATGGAGTGACAATAAAACATGTAGCAAAGAGCCACGTTTGAAAGATCTTTGTAACCGGTGAGAAAAATGACATTTTCATTGAGAATGAGGTACCATTTGTTGAAAGTATCCTTGAACTCGGTGTTAAGCATTTGAAATGGTTCGAGGGTTTCATTGTCACCTTTGATTTTTTGGAGAATTGGTTCAGGTCTTTCTTTGAATAAGGCGTCGCGAACCAAGGATGGGTCCTCGATAGGATGGGGATAAAGATTGGGATGAGGATCAAGGATTCTTTGAAGGGACGAGATAGACCACTCGTGAGAATATAGACATACACCCTCAAAAGGGATTCTAAGGATTTGAGCAAAATTCTCAAGAGTGAGAACATTGTCAATAGTAAACCTCACGCAAATGGTTCCATTAAGGTTTCGAATGAGACGGAAACTCCTATAGAATTAAAGGACGAAGACGAGTGTATAATTTGCTCGTTCAATGTCCCAGTAGAAAATCAAACCTCATGGGCTCCAGAAGTGGGGCGAAGATTAGGTTCATCTTCGAGGAAGTCGGGGAGCATAATACGACCTTCGTGAAATAGACGATACACAAGGGATTGGTAGATGTCACTTTCGTTACCGGTGAACCCACCGGTGCGGTGGTACAAAGGAATGTAGATGGAGGTGTCATGGTGGTCAACATCACGAGCGTTAGGCATGGTGCACCTATCGAAAATAGAAAAAAATAGAGGGTTTTAGAAAATTTTATTTAAGAAATTTATAAGTTTTTACGGGTATTAACAATTCGGCTTAGTTTGATTTAAAAACGTGCATGGATTGTTTTCTTAGTCTCGACCCGAATTAAAAACCAATTGTAGTTATCCTACATATCTAATCAGTTGATTTAAGTGATTGTTGCATTTTAGGGTTCATGAAGAAAAATTGAGAAACATAAACTGATTGATTAGGATAGATAGTAAGAAAATAAGTGTTGATTACTACTTACAATGTAACACTTTGATAGAAGGAAGAAGGGATGGTCAAAGGACTTCAAAAAATCGTCAATGGTGTTTATTGGGAGTATAAAATTTTCAAACAGTGAGAAGATAGAAAAGAAGAACAAGACGTTTTGTTCTGCAGTTGGCCGGTTCTTCCGGTGCTGTTCATTAAATGGCACCGGCTTGCAAAATGAAAGGCACCAGAAGAGGACACAGTTGAAAGAAAGAATTTTTTTTCTTTTTTATTATTTCTTTAAGTGTTGTGATCCCTTTTATTTATTACCCCCTTTTTTTGATAAGTAAGTGGATTAAGATGTGTAAGACTTGCGGTATTAAATTTTCTTTGAGCGCGACGAGACGATAATTTCTAGACGATGAAAGAAAAAAAATATGACTAATAGAAATTAACATTCCATATATATAAAGATTCGATGTACAATGCGATACATAGAATAGGAAATACAATGGTAATATATAACGCGAGAATGAAAAACACGTCACGGTCTAGGAATTTGATCATGGGATAAAGGAGCATTGCGAGCGAGATGATGATCACGATCAAGACGGGACTAAGGATTTTCATTACGGCTGCCATGGTGCGAACCGGTTAGAGATTTGGAGGAGAAAATGGAAAGTTGTGAGTGAAATTTGAAATGGTGAGTGAGTGGAAGAGGAGAGTGGCGGGTGAGTTTTATGATTTTAAAAGGTGGCCGTTTGATTTTAGGGACAGGTGAGGATAGTTTTGAAATTTGAATAAATGGTTATATACCCTAAATATTTAGTGACAAAGTATTGAGCACAGTAGGAGGCAATGATTCAGAAGAAGCCAATATCCGGAAATATTATTTTAGTGCGTAAATATATATATAAAATATATATATAATATATAGATATAAATATATATATATAATATAATATATATATATATATATATATATATATATATATATATATATATATTTTTACGTATATACAAATACCTTTCACGTTTCACATTGAATATATATCACATATTCAAAAAATCACATAGACAAGATTTAAGAAAGAATTTATGTACCCCCCTCCCCTTTTTTGTGCACCGATGAAATGAAGACAAGCAAGTGGATAATATGTACGAGATCCCTTTATTTATGAAAATGAATAGCAGAGAAAAGTATTAAAAAAAAATTCAGACGAGATTTTTTTTGATACCATGGCTTTACATATTTGAGATCTTATCAAATCGAATTATGAATCATCTAGATCATAGGTTCCTTTTAAAAGAGATACGTCACTATACATAAAGTTGTAAACGTACTTGGCCTAAACCTTTTCGCAGCTTAATATGTATAGATCTAGAGTGATTGGCTATGAAGGTCGTTTTGAGAAGATACCCAATGTCAAGAACATAGTTTTTTTTTGACACAAAAATAAGTTTAGAAAAGGTTGAGATCCAATTTGGTCTAGCCCAAAATTAAGATTATAAAACATTTGGCTGAGGCCCAAAAATGCATAAGCCCAACATACACATCAGACAGCCGGTGCTGTCGACAAACCTCAGTCGGTGCTCTTGGACAATAGCACCGATGGTTCCGGCGACCTGGATCAGCTACGAATTTGAGTAGCAACATATCTTCCATTAGATCCATTTTACCTAAGCTTTACAAGAACAATAGACATGTATAGAGGAATATTTATGCATATGAAATATGTTATTTTTTTAAATTTGTTTGGATTTTGAAGATTCGAAAAATACAGTATATTGTGAAATCTTCGGTAACCTACTCTGGTATCAATTGTGAAAACTAGAAGGGGAGGTTGAATTGTTTTCAAATTAAAATCTTAACTTTTATTTTCTTTTATTTATTTCCATAAAAGTGTATTCAGTTTTGTTTGATGTGATGTGATATGTTTAAGATGAGATAATGCGAGCAATAATATAAAGGATATATGACACAGTTATTTATAGTGGTTCGGTTACAAGGACTCCTTCCTTGCCCTACTCTACTCCCTGAGTCACCTACTCGAGAGTTCGAATACACTAATCACCAAATCTCCTTTAACCGGCGGAGAAGCCATACAACGTTACTTAATTATTTTCACGATGCTAAGTTAAACACCGGGTTCTACATATTAAAACCATTCACCATTTATCACTATACATCACAACACCCTTTTTTAAATCCTAAACCCTTCGTCACATCATCAATGCTTGTCCTCTACTAGGTACCAAACATACACATATATATGTATTGTTTTTACACCAATGTTACCAAACCAAAACTAGACATTTCTAAGATATTTTTTGATTGAAGATTAGAGACAAGATGAAGAAGATCTTGTGACAGCAGAGTATAGCTTGCGACATCAGTACCTTTTACTTTTAGGTTCCAGAGCTCAATTTCCAATTTCTTGATTTCACCCATTGGGCAGTATTTTTCCGTCATCATCTTCTTTAGTGTCTTCCAGTCCATAACATAAGCAATATCTTGTGTAACAGCCTTCATGTGGGAGTTCCACCATGTTAGCGCATTTCCAAGGAAAATTCAAGTAGCGAACTTAACTTGGTTCTCTATAGCACAGTTGCTAATGTGGAAAACTGATTCCATCCTTTCAAACCATTATGCTAACACAACCACTCCTTCAGTACCCTTAAAAGTAAGGGGCTGACAATTCAGAAAATCTTTATACGTACACTCACGCGGAGTGCGTGTACTTCCTCTAGTTCTAGTGCCAGAATTGAGGCTACTGTCGCCATGACCATTTATGCTATTTCAAAGAGTATCATGATTAGCAAGTGCTGCAGACACTCTTGCTTCGATTAGCTGTTTAACAGCAGCAACTGTCATAGGGGTAGCAGCCGCAGCAGCAGCCCTTGCAGTAGCAGAGGATCTTCTTGGCGGCATATTGTTCTAATCACAACAATATAAAACACGTGAGTTTTCATAAACATCACAACGTGACATGGGTACAACATATATATAACAAGATCACATCACACAGTGAGTACGTAACATGACTGGGATCACAATACATAACAGAATTGAGATCGACATGACATAATACAACACATCATATATAACGGGAAAACATACATGGTTGTTTGATACAAGAAATGAAAATACAAGTCCTACTGTCGTGCTAGCTGGGCATAAAACCCATAATACTTAGCCGGCTAACATAATGATAGCTATGAATAGAACATGAAAAATGTAAACCTAGGCAGAACTACCAGCGCCCTCGCGATCATCTACATGAGTCTGACCTCTAGCCCGAAGTGCCTGAATATGTCCCAATGCCGATGAAAACTGTCCCTGTAGTGATGAAACATGTGTAATCAATGTCGTCATCAGTGACTCATGTGAGGCGATACGATAACCCTGCATCTGGGTATGAGTCCTATATGCTTGTAGTTCATAGTGAACTGCCAAACTCAACCCAATGGAATGTGCCCAAGCCTCTCGGGAAACTGGGGCCTCCTGGTCTAATAGTCGTGCAGTCTCATAGTGAAACTGTCTATCCCCGGCCAATATGTCAACCCTCTGATATATCTGAGTCTGCCTGCCCTAAGTATCCTCAATCATAGCATAAATATCCTGAGTATCCTGCTCCTGCACCGCAGCGAGCTCGGTCACCCTATCATTGATCCCCTTAAGGGTCGTCAGTGCCACCTCATCTACAGCCTCTGTCGGGTCTACCTAAACATCCCTAATGCCATAGCCGATCTCCTCGGCTCTTTTTCGTCTGACATCGGCATCCACAGTGTCGATAAACCCATAGGTCTAGGGGCAGTCGTTGAACTCTCTCCCACCGCATACCTCGGCGCGGGAGCAGTCAGACATAACCTCTTACGAGGTGGTAGGTCGGCCTCGGGAGTGTCCTCCCTACGGTCGACTGGTGGTATGAATAGTAAGGCTGGTAATAGTGGTAGTGGAGATAACGGTAATGGTAATGATGTGGGTATAGGTGGTGGTAAATGTAGTGATGATGGTGGAGGTGGTAGTGGTGGTGAGGGAATCTGAGGTAGTGGAGATGATAGTGCAGTAAGTGGAGATGGTGGTGGAATGGGTAAGGCAATAAGTCTCTCGACCTCCGCCTCAGATGGCAATGGTACAGGTGTCTGAGGTCTGACGAACATCCTAGCCGTGTGCCGTCTGGGTGATGGTACAGGTGTAGGTGCAGCCTCGTCAGTTTCCAATGCCTTTGTATCCTCGGCTGAAGGAACAGGGTCAGTAATAGGTACAGCAGAAGAGTCAGCCAGAGCTAGGTGCTCCTCCTCCTCCTCGTGATCCTCCTCATCCTCAAAGGGCTCCTCATCCTCATCCCCTATGTCATCATCATCATCATCATTGAAGGGCTCGTCATCATCATCCCCTCCATTGGCAGGGTAATCAGCATGATCCTCCTCTGGATCCTCCTCCGGATCAGAATCCTCCACGTAGCCTGGTGATAGGGCTACAGGTGAG
>BQNB010168608.1:0-13872 GCA_026074375.1 Tanacetum coccineum
TTAATTTTTTTTTTAATATGATTAAGGCTGGATTAAGTAAGCTCAATTTCAGCTTATAGACTGAAAGAGCTTATTAGAGCTTATTAAGACAGATTAAGCTTTTGAGTAAAAGGGCTTTGAGAGAATTTGAAAGGTAAACACAGGATTTATTTAACCAAAGACATTCATTTCATTATATAAAAGAAGATTACATAATTCAAAAGACAAATTACAATAAGCAATATTTAAGCTAACCTAAATTATTAAAAACTAGAAAAAAGGAAAAAAAAAATAAGGTAAAAAGAAGGTTCTGTGCATGTGTGAGCTGAGGCCTTTTTATAGGCTACCAAAGAAGCTTCTAGGACCCCTGAATCCATCTCCTAGCCTTCAATCCGCACCCTTGATTCTTCTAAATATTGCCAAATGATTTTGAGCCGTTTGATCATTTTGTGTGTATCTAAGGATCGCCAGCGTGTCATTCCATTGATGTGACATTGTGTTAGTTGTGTGAGTGATCCAAGAGTAAATCCCACTTAACCTTGTGCTTTTCTTGCTCTGACGTGGCCTCCTCATGAGAGTGAGCTAATGAGATCACTTGATTAGACTAAACTCTCCCTGCCATCTTGTAGACGAGCTCTTGAATTGACTTATTCACCCCTTAATTTGGATTTGCCCCTTGTTTTACCCATGGGTAAAGATGGAGACGATGATGAATAGTGTTTGGGTCTTGGCGCCAAGTTTATAACTGAACGAGGTAATTCAGTTTTAACTTTGGCCAATTGTCACTTCTAGTCCCTCTCTTTCTTTTCTCCCTTTCTAGTTATAAAAGGAGTTTCAGGAATTGCAAAATCGGTCCTTGTGGTTTATATAAAAGGGAAGTGGACTAGGTTTTGGGCTTATGGTTATGGGCTTGGATCCGGGTATAGAATTTTAGGGTTTTTCAGGCCCATTAAGGGTTCTAGGGCCCAATAGGAGGTGAGGGGTTATTTTTGGACTTTGGTGAAACTTGGAGGGTTGAAATGAAATATTGTGGGTTTTGTCATTTTAGTGGTTGACTGCTGTTGACCATTGTTTGACTGGATTTGACTGAGGCTTGACTTTTCTGGCTTCGGCTTTGATTCTTTGGCTTCTTTTTGTACTCTTCTGATTCTCGTGTCCGAGCTTGCCCGTTTTTGACGGTTTTCTTGTAATTTTTGATATATCCGTACCTGCACACACAAAACACAAATACAAGCATATTTTGGCCATTTTTGGTCTGTTTTGGGTTTAATTGGGTCTTTTTAAGCATAAAAGGATATGTGTATTTTACACTTATCAAAATTCCCCAAACTAAACGATTGCGTGTCCTCACGCAATATCACATGCCTTATAACCAAATACCTCGAAACTTCCCCAAACTAAACCTTTGAAAAGTAGCAAAGAGTTTTTGTTGAGAGAGCAAAGAGATCACAAGTTATAAAACACCCGATTTCCCATTTTCAAAGATTTTTTTCTTTTTTTTATGGTTTTTCTTGATAACTAACTATCCAACTACAACTTATTTGTGTTGACATAATGTATTGTTTTCATTACCTCATTGGTAACTTTTAGGATCATAGAACAAAAAGCACAATTAAGTGTCTAAAAGATAACTTCATCATCCCTGATTTTTCACTTTTCCCATGCTAAGCTTAAAAACAAGATCATTGTCAATTACAAGTCATGACACTAACTGCTGAATAGTCACGGTGTTAATGACAATTATGGTGTTATCTCCTCGAACTTAAACTCTAACCAAGATTAAGAGAGTAAGAAAACAAACTACTTATGACTAAACTGAAATCTTCAGCTTTCATTAGTTACCAGTTCAGTTTTATTGAGAGAAAAAATAAACTCTTTATGTGTATCACATTAATTGGAGAGAATACATTTACTCTGGGAATCCTTTATCCTTTTATAGGCAAAGAATTATGGTTTACAAGTTAACCTAGTACGCGTGTCATTCTCCAATTAGTGGATAAGATACCATTTAATGCAAACGTGCTCTTTTCCTTTAAGGAAAGTTGTTATACTTCTATACCAACTTTAGAAGTATCTTTTTCCCAAGGAGATTGCATTATTTCTTTTGACCCAAAGCAATATTTTCCTGCCTTGTAAACCGTTTTAGAATGAAAACAAACAATTCAACTTCTTTAATGTGATAGACAACGTTTCACTTGGCATTGTCAACCAAGCTAACAGAAGCTCTTACAATAGGCCTTCTCTTCAGTTTTTTGACCCGCGCATAAACAAAAAGTAAGATACTTCCCAATCTTCTAAGTGCCAAACTAAAGTTGAAGAAAACTCAGCTACTCAAACTGAAAGACTTAACTTGAGTAAAACTTAGGGGATTTTAGGTTTAAATCTACTAAGAGACTGAAGGGCTCAGAACTTAACCAACACATATGAAAAGTGTCGATAATATATTTGCAATAACTAGTGAATATTCTAACAACATAACCACACCAACAATATTTACTACAAATAACTACACAACCATAACTAACATGATATACAAAACAATTCACACAATCATGAGCACAATGCAAGAGTAAAAATAAAGCGATAAATGTAAAGAAATAAGTAAAGCGAAAGGTAAAAGAAAATGCAAACCGGACACGATAATTTATAGTGGTTTGGTCACGAAGCTACTCTTCGCCCTACTCCACTCCCTGGGTATCCAACTCGAGAGTTACTTCACTAATCAACAAGCTCCCTTTAGGTGGAGAAAACCGTTACACGTCGCTTATACCAATTTCTAACACTAAGCTAAATGTCTAGTACTTCTTTGGGTACAACCAAACTCGTTATGTTTTGTGGCCCAACATAACAAACCTTGTGTTTTATGGCCTAAACACATAAACCGCGTCTCTTACTAATATATTTAACACTAAGCTAAATGTCAAGTCATAATCTTAGCCAGAACCAACGTACCACATCACCAATGTATTTTGAGGCTTAAAATACTAACCGACACACAAACCCTACTTTTGGATTTATGCACTATCTGGATCTACACAAATACATAAGAATTAAAATATAGAAATCAAATCTACTTTATGACATATAAGTGATCAAATATAATCACTTCTATGCAACCCAATCTACTATATTATTTACAAGATCATCAAAGATGATCACGTCAATGTAAGAATCCAATACTTAGTAAATACCCATGGAGTACTAAGTGAACTAACCATAGAATGTTAACCATGTATCCATTCCTTATGGCAGAACCATGGTCAAAAGATATAAAGAAATTACTATGAGTGTAAGAATACTTGCATGGTTTTTCATGATGGAGGAGAGGGAATAAAACCTTGGCCTTTTATAAGAGAGCCTTGACTTGGAGAAGTCTCTTTTGTCTAATGGATAATAGAGTGATTGGATAAAAGCATGCACCAACTAGTTTTCCTTTATCTTTTAGAAGCTTAATTCAAATTTGAATTCACTAGTTTCCCTCCATCTTCTAGAAGCTTTGATTGGGCATTAATAGGCCTAATGGGCAGACTTCTATACCGGTCACCTTTAAATGGCAGCCCGTTTGCTTGGCCCGAAACCAACTAGTAAAGCCCGTATGAGTAAGAGTGTCAGGATGTCGAGATCGAGTTGATAAATGTATACTTGTGGTGGATATGGATGGTTAGATTATCTCAAGTATGAAGTAAACCATATGAGAGACCTAGTTACTTATGTTATGTTTATAACATGTTACATGTTTGTCGTCCCCAAAACATAACGAGGAAAATTTTGATTTATTTTTTTATAGATTAAATATCGTAATAATTTTTACTAACAATCTCTCCATTCATGAAATTACAAAATAAGGAAACCATAAAACATAGTAAAGTTAAAGTTTACCGTTTTACATTCCTTCTCCGCCCTTTGTCGAAACAAAAATTTTTCTTTGATATAAGTGGCAGTAGAAAAAGAAGTAGTGTTTGGGTAAATATTGGAGGAATTAGAAGAAGGTAGGTGCTCTAAGTATATAGTTTAAAGGAATGAAAAGAAGGTAGGTGCTCTTAGTATATAGATTGAAGGTATGAGTAAAAAGACGTGAGAAATAAAGGTTGGAGGTGATTTTGTTTTTTTGGATAGTTTGAGAGAGGTCAAAAGAAATTGATAATAAAAGCGCTTCAAGTGTATAGGTATAAGAAGAGAAAAAGGTCAGTCTCCTAGTATAATGGTTGATTATAAAAAAATATAAAAGTAGGGTTGAAGTTGATTTTATGTTTCTTATGATAATTTATAAATAGGTCGTGATAGATGAGATAAAACATGATAGAATGTAGGTACTTCAAGTATATGAGATTAAAAGTATGATGCAACCTGAAGGTTGAAGGTGATTTTAAAGTAGATGAGGTGAAGTATTTGGAGTAAGGATGAACCCTTCATTGACGATCCTAGATCCTATCTTCCTAAAAAAATAAAGTGAGCAAGCACATCCCAGTAAGTCTTATATCATCACGGTTTAACAAACTCCACTCTATTTACTCACATATCTTCGAGCTCCCCTTGCTCATTTCACCCGCATGATAATTACATTCCTTGTATATTGACTTTAACGGATCCATGGATCAAATAAATTACCATCGATGGTCAAGAAGTTCGATGAATGCAATTTGAATGAGTAGGACGCTTGCATGTTTTCCCCTCGTGTATGCTTCCCCTTGTTTAGTGCAACAGAATCAAGATATTGATGTGTGCTACAACAACGTTAGAATACAAGTGCATATACACAACACACACACACACACACACACATATAAATATAGATATATATATAATATCTATATATATAAATAAAATATATTATATATATAAAGGATATTAGTTAGACATGCACTTTTAGTGTTATTGTTCTAAAGTAATGAACATTTTGAGAATAGAATTAGAAACCTAGACCATGCAAATTATTAATTTAATAATCAACCAACCAAAATGATGAAATTAAAAGACTCGAGACATATGTTATGGACTAATATTCCAACTACTTTTAATAAAACAAAATGTGATCATTTTATTGAATGACACACCAATATTATGAGAATGACTTATAAAAGGTAATGAATGTCACATAATATCTTGTTAATATCCAAAATATATACTTAAAAGGATAAACAAGTAAAATAAAATGAGGAAGTAGACGATAAGCTCATTGATGTGAATGAAAATGATTACCACAGAGCTAAAAAGTAGGGAAGGGTGAGCCGAGTCTAATGAAGGAAAGAGTTTGACGAAGATGTGACAGAACATGATTAGATATGATTATTTTGCACTATCAATTGATGAGCGTGTGATCCACCAGATCAAAGGCGGACGAATAGGAATTCAAGGTTTTGTTGTGGTGTTTTGTTGGTTCCAATATTGAGTAACAAAGTGGGTATGGTGAATGAGTGGTAGTTCATTCATCGTAGAAGAATAATGAGACACCGCAACAATGTGTGACTCAATTAACACTTGAAATTTAATATCTTCATTATTTCATTACATTCGTAAGAAGAGGAAGTTTTTACATGAATGACATCTCATTTGCAAATACTTAAACATTTCAAATGAAATAATTTAAGTTGTCAAGAGATATAGGAGGAATGTTAATAGTATCAAGATATTAGAAGTTAGAAAACACATTTAGAAGTGAATGACCATTAAAATAAAAAGTAACGTTTAGGATGAAATACCATTTGATGGTCCCCTTGAATGTGATATATGGTTTTATCAATTTAAACTAATCATATTCCATGGAAACAAAGTGAGTTTAAAACAGATATATGTAAACAATATAATAAACAAGTTTAAAACACACAGAATCACTTTTCAAAGTATAGGTTCATAGTTAAACCAAATAAAGAATCAATGACACGACCTTGAATTGCGAAAAGAGCAAGGTGGTTGAATGAAAATTAGGGAGTCTCCCTTACTAACTTAAACTGAACCAAAGTTTGCAAGTTAAGACCACAAACGTATTCAAACAAACACTTGAGCTATCAACTCCAGTGTCCTATTCAGTGTTGTTTGAGAGATAAATAACTTGAATGTTTTCACATTAATTGGAATAGATATCATATACACTTTACATCCACTTTCCATTTATAGCTAAGATTTAAAGGGCTTATAATTTAACCTAATAAACATGGCATGCATTAAATTGGTACTGAGCTGCCATTTAATGCAACAACAATCTTTTAATGTACAGGTAAGTCCTTAAGGGAAAGTAATTATAATTCTTTGACTAAGCTTTAGAAGTAAACCGTTCTCAAGCGATTGCTTTATTCCTTTTGATATAAAGTATCTTTTTCCCGCCTTGTAAACCTTCTATAAGAGAAACATTTCGTTTCAACTTCTAAGAGGAGATCTCATTGTTCAGCGTGAAATTGTCAACCAAGCTAAACCGAAGCTCTTGCTAAGGTCTTCTTTAGTTTTTTAACCTCTACATAAACAAAATGAAGATACTGCTTGCTCACTAAGTACTCTTAAGATCTGAAGCTGAACTGTTTTTTCAGCGGACAAAGCTGAACTTTCTTCAATAGTTTTACAACATAGGGGATTTTTATGTTTAAATCTACTGAGAGTCTGAAGGGCCCAGGAATTGACCAAACAATCTCCCTCTATTTGAATATCCAAATAGCCTAAGTTAAAATTAGTAGTAAGTGAGCAAACGATCTTCTTCTTACAAACTGATAACATTGAACAACATAAATTGATAACCATTCATACTAACTTTCATTACATTACAATATAAAAGATAAAGTTATTACAAAAGATTACAACATCTACCTGCCTACATGCAGCACAATGGTTATCATTTTGTGTCAAAGGGGGTTCAAGTCTTTTATAACTACATCAAGTAGGAGAGGAATTGTGAAGGTCCTTGGTATGATATCAAGCCTAGACCTTGATTAAGTCTAAAAAGATATATAGTACAGTATACCACAATTTCATATGAGAAATCTTTTAAAGTATTCAGATGGTAACAAAATCTTGCCTTTAAAATAGAGATTTTAACCTGTATCATACCAGACCTCTGTTCATTCAACACATCTAGCAATTATCTTTAATGCTGAACTGATGATTTAAACTTCTTGTTTGACCAGAAGTAGTCATGAATATCATCAGCATGCTTTCTCTTCTTTCTTGCAAGATCATGCAGCTTGTAAATGGGGTCTTATTCACTAAGGGGTTTGCTAAAGTCAATCTCCAGCTCATCTTTAGTTTTGTACAGATAACCCATTCTTGTATTAATTTCCTCATAGATGGTGGTTCATCCAGCTCCTTTTCTATTTGGAATGCCCTATATACCTCTCCCAATCACTAAGATGCAAGTCACTGGCTTTGAAGTTAGGGATGACTTCATCAGTTCCATCTTCCCTATATACCTTCAGTGTAATGGGTCCCTTTCTTGTAAGCACATTAGGATTTGTGATTCTTGACTGTACCTTTCTGTTCAGCATCTTGTCATAATATTTATCATACTATAACTTAGGCATATTATAAAATCCTTTCACAATCATAATCCCCAGAAGATCAACCAGTTATACTTTTCCTATTTCTATTTCTTGTTTGGCCAGATCAACTTTGACTGATTCTTCAATCCTCTTTTGCTCTTTGACTGATTCTTTAATCCTTTCACAACATTAATCAATAGAAGATCAACCAGTTATTCTTTTCCTATTTCCACTTCTTATTTGGCCAGATTAGCTTTGACTGATTCTTCAATCCTCTTTTGCTCTTTGATCTGTTCTTCTATCAAATGGATATGATCACCTCCTTTAGTGACAAAATCAAAGTTCTTCATTTTCTTCTTCTTTGAGGATTCACCCATGATTTATGAATGGTGGAGACGGTTTATATGATTTGTTACTTTTCACTTTTTCTTTTGATGAATTGATAACTGCCAAATGGAAGTTATGAATTTTAAGAGAAGTTTTAGGGTTTGTTTTTAACATGTGTGTGAAACTTTGTATTTAATGAAAGTGATTTTGACATGCTTCTGATGCTTAGGATAGTGTACAGCCGTCTGTGCAATGTTAAAAGTAGGTGAGAGAAAGGTGAGGTCATTCAAACGTTTGAAATTCATATTTTAATAACTTTTTAAATTAGTTAACTTCTTTTGTAAGAAATCACTTAATAAAATTATTTTATTTTGAAAATCATTTTTGTTTTTGAAACTGACCTTGTGATTGATGTAAAGAAGCTGAACTAGGTTCAGGTTTGTTGTTAGGTTATGTTGAACAGATATTTATGATTATTATCAACATACAAGCTCCAGTGAAGGCGATAAAACCACACATGCTCATGCAAATCCATGAATGAGAAATATGTGATTGCTAAGTTACTTTACTCGAGAGAGCTGAAGAATTGAATCAAAGTTAGTTAATAAACTGAACTGAAGATAATACAAATCAATGTTGTTCAGTTCTTGATGTGACCAATGACAAAGCTCTAGCAAAGGCGACAAAATCACAAATGCGCATGCAAATCCATGAATGAGACATATGTGATTGCTTAGTTACTTCACTTTTGCAAGCTAAAGGTTATGAATAAGAACTAAACTGACATTTTAACATGACAGGTTGTTGAGTTTTGCATGAAATCGCTGAACTCTCAGTTTTCTTCAATCAGTATTGAAGGTTCTGGTTTTGAATCAATATTTAGCATACCTAGTTCAACTATCAATCTTTTTGAAAGTTGGCTCATCTAGGGGCTTGGTGAAGATATCAGCAAGTTGATGTTGAGTGGGAATGAACTGAATTCAATTTCCCTTTTGAGAATATGATCTCCGATAAAGTGATATCTAATATCACTATGATTTGTTTCTTGAGTGCAGAGCTGGATTGTTTTAGATTGCAATAGCACTGATGTTATCACAAAATGTGGGTACCTTTTCATATATGAGGTCATAGTAAATGAGTTGACTCTTCATAATATGTTGGTACAACATCCAGTGGTAGCTATATATTCAGCTTCATCTAAGGACATAGCTAGGAATTGCTAATTTTTAGCATTCCAGCACATAATTTTGCCTCCCAGCAACTGATAAGCACCTAAGGTGCTTTTCCTGTTCATGTTGCATCTAGCATAGTCAGAGTCTGAGTATCCTTTTAGGTCAAAAACTGAACACTTTGGATACCATAGACCACGACTGGGAGTACCTTTTAGGTACCTTAATATTCTCTTAACAACAATAAGGTAGGATTCCTTATGTTTGCTTGATGTCTTGCATAGAGACAAATTGAGAATTGAATGTCAGGTCTGCTTGCAGTTAGGTTCATTAGTGATCCAATCATACCTCTATACTGAGTCTCATTTAAAGCTTTGTCATTGAGATCAGGTCCTAACATGTTAGGGGGCACCATTGGAGTAGTTACCAATGAACCAATTTTGTCATACTTTTTCAGCAGATCCCTGACATATCTTTGTTGATTGAAATACCTATTTTAGAATGTTCAAACTAAAATCCGAGGAAGTAGGTGTGGACACCTATCATGCTCATTTCGTATCATTAGTTTAGGAAACTATTTGCACATCTTTGTGCTGGTGGACCCAAAGATAATGTTATCAACATGAATTTGCACCAAAATCACATCAGTTTGAGTTTTGTAGATAAATAGAGTGTTGTCTATCATACCTCTTACAAGATTGTATTTAGTGATATAGGTTGAGAGAGTTTCATATTATGTTCTTGGAGCTTATTTAAGTCCATAAAGGGCTTTGTCCAATTTGCACACATGGTTGGAGAACTCACTACTATTAAAACCTGGAGGTTGTTTGTGATAAACTTTTTCTTTTAGTTTACCACTAAGGAATGCACTTTTGACATTCATTTGATGAACTATGAAGTTCATGTGAGTGACAAAGGCAAGAAAGATCATAATTGCTTAATATCTTGCAATAGGAACAAAGGTTTCATCATAGTCTATTACTTCTTGCTGATTGTATCATGGACTGAAGTGTCTTCCATTTGGAGAGGATAAGTGTTCAAAGATCTGAATCTCTTCGGTATTGTGAGGTTGACAATGATTTTGGTTTTCATCTGTGTGTGTTTTTTTTGAATGTTCACACTGATCATCATTTAAGAATTCATCAGTTTGAAACAGATAATCATTTTGATCATTGTGATCGTATTTATCTTGACCATTTTGGTTAGATAAGCACATGATTTGTGACTTCGTGTTGAGGAACATGCACCCTTTTTTATTAATCTAAACAATATTTAGCATTACAGAATTATCTGAAGCTAAAGAGATTGTAGATTAGACTATTTTCAGGTGCTTCTTTTATAAAAACTATACCATAATTTTACATGACCATGACCTTCAGTAGTGTATGTTGAGTCATCTCCATATATTCCCTCAGGTCTTGGTACTTCCCATTTTTGTGCAAGTAACCTTTGATATAAATCATGTGTTTTGAGCATTCATTGTGCAAAAGCTAAAGGGGTTTCCTTGTGTTAATATGCACAAATAGGTTAAAATTGGTTAGTTTTGCTTGGAGACCCACCTTTGTGTGGGAGTCTTTGATCTTGGAACATTTGATGATGTTGTTTTATTAACTCCAGCTTTTTTAGCTTCCCCTTTCCTAAATCACTCAATGTCATTGTGATCAGTTATGGTATAAGCATTGCTACCACATGTTTCACAATGTTTTGTAACATGTTGAGGATTTCTTAGTTTGATTCCTCTTCTTAGAGAAATAATCCTGTTATAATTTTGAGTATCATGATCATAACTCCCACATAACTCACATCTGGGATAGTAAACACAGTCATCAGATTGATGATCGTTATACCTACAATGAATGCAGGAAGGAAAGGATATTACTGGTCTAAAAGGCCTGGATCTTATAGAAAATTCACCTTGACCAGTGTGATGCTGAGAAGTCTTTAAGGAAGACATGAATTCAGCATGATCACATGTTTTGTGATCAGTTCTCTTGCATTTTTTGCAAAATAGAACCAAAAATCTATTCTCAGAGAGATGATTATTTTCCTCACAAAATTCATAACTTATTTTAAATTAATTTTTGTATCTGTTTTGAAGTGAGTTGTAAGGAACCTGTTGAGGCTGATAGTTTCTGAAATGAGATAACTTTTTCTTGCTAAGTTGTAATTTCAGTTCATTGAGTTCCTTCATTGCAATAGCTAAGGGAGGGTCATCTTCAACTTTCATATTCTTTTTCTTGCCAGTAGGAGCTGAAGAAGTTTTTGAAGCTGAAGAACCTTTTTTGTTATCCTTAGCAGGGGCTGAGGAAGGTTCCTTTAAGGTGATACCTTTTAAGGTTTCAGCTTTGAATGTGGGATTTGACTTCAAATTTGATTCGATAGTCTTTGGTCTAGGGACAGGTTTAGCACCAACCAGCTTCTCTAGTGGAGGAAGGGGGTGCTACAGACTGAAGATTCATCCGCTGAATCGTAATTAGTCACTGAAGATTTAAAGACAACAACTGAATGGTCAGTTATGTTTCTTTGTGACTCATTTGAAGCTACCTTATCAGTATCATGATTTGACAGAGTAGAATCTTTAGCTTCAAATAACTTAGGTTTCTTACTATCCGTAATAGACACCTCTGAGTTATCTGTTAAAGACTTTACAAAGACTGGGACTTTTGGCCCAGAGCTGAAGGTATCTTTAGTGAGTTGGTCAATTCCTAAGATTTTCTTCTTTTGAGTGGGAATTTGTTCACTGATACACTGATTAACTTTATTAGAACTATTTAGCCATGTTTCTGTAATAGATGTTAGTTCTTTTAGTTCATTTCTTAAGTTTTAATTCTCTTTGAGAATCTCAGTGTTTACATGTTGCATGGTAAGAAGATTAAGTTTTGCTTGATTTAATATCAAAAGCTGTTGTTTGCAAGTATTCAGTTCTTGAACAAGATTTCTATGTTTTGACAAAAGATTGTTTCTTTGTTCTTCAACATAGTTTATATCAATACACAAATAATCTAGAAAGGATTTTCTATCATCGTTATCTTCTATTTCAAGAAGAGTGTGTATCTTTTGTATAGAGACCTTTACCTATTCACTATTGCTAGCATTTTCTTTGCTAACAGAAACTCTTTCTTCATTAGCAAGTGTCATGAGAGCTTTGACTTTAATTGCTTCATTTTCATCAGATGACACTTCTTCTTCATTCCATTTATATGATTTAGCAATGAGACCCTTGTTTTTGCCTGATGATGATTTGGGAGATGAAGCACTGGAACTGAGGAGGGCTAGTTTAGCTTTTACTTTATTGTATTTGGCTTCAAAGTCTTTTGTATACCTCAGTTTAGGTTTGTGCTCAGATGAATGAAGAAGTTTTGGTTGAAAAGGTGACTCATATGAAGGAACTAATGTTTTTGAAAACAATCTCTAGCAAAATGACCCTTCCTGCCACTAGGGGTGTTATCGGGTCGAGTTGTTGGGTTATCGGGTTAGTCGTGTCGGGTTGATTCGGGGTTTTGGTGTCCCAAATATTGACCCTAACCCGCCCTACAAAATATTGGGTTATCAGGTTTCGGATTAAAACGGGTCGGGTTGAATCAGGTTGGGTTTTCGAGTTGAACATGTAAAGCACACTTGTCAGTGGCATATATATGAACATTTTACAAAATAAAGCATAATTATAAGAATGCTCTAACAAAATGTTGTAGCTTCTAACAGAAAGTATTTCATTGTTAATAGATATAAACTTTCCTACATTGATAAGTATGTTCTAATTCGTTTACCTACGTGATTGACAACAAAATCCAAGACTCTAAACTTGTTGATGAGATTTGGACAATAAGAAAAATCCAAGAACATACCACTGATAACAAAATAAGTTGCAACATGTGAAAGGGCTTTTGGTTTTGTAAACAATTTAAGACAATTTGATTAGATGTGATGACCATCGTAACTGGATGTATGTATTATGTTGAGAATAATATGGAGATGTCGCCTATGTCACTTAAGAAGATGGTCAAAGAGAGAATTTCTTAAGATGTACAGTAGTAAAATACCATGAACCTTTAAGAATTTTATGGTTAATCATGCAAAAGCATAACAAAAAGACACTAGCTAGGTCCTCACAAAGAGTCACTTTATCTGAAATTTAATCAAGTTTCTACTTGAATAAGAGTTCTAATAACAAAAATTTATGGTTTGATACTAAGTACATAACTTTTTCCAAATTACAACAAAATGTTACCCAACCCACTCTATCCAAACATATACAATAACACGTAGGAATCATGTTTACACTACAAAATTTTATGGTTTAATACTACAGTACATAACTTTTTTGTTAGCCGTGTTTTTAGTAAAGTGATGGTCATTATCAATCCCGAGCCTTGTATAAGAAAAAACATAGTTTATGAGAATTCATTTAAGCTAATTGGGCCTTAGTGACAGGCTTAAGCCCATTTGTATTAAGTCTGGCCCAACATAAAGCCCTCTCCAAGTATGGAGAGGGTGTTGCTTCTCATTTTTCTTTTCTAGTGCAAGTAACCATCTTTATTTTTCTCTCTTTGTCTCTCTCTCTAGTTCTTTCTCTCTCTAAAATCTCTTATCTTATTTTGTGTTTTTGGTGATGAAATGATATCATCTAACATGTGGTATCAAGAGCCAAGGTTTGGTTTAGTGGTTTCGTTGTGGCTTTTTTGAGCTTATTGGTTCGGTTTTAAGGGCTTATTTTTCTTTATTCGACTTATTTAGGTTTATAGGGTTCGACTTATTTTTTTTCTCTTTGTATTTATTTGAAAAAACACAAAAAGTTCTTACCTTTATATTGTAATACCAAAAAGCTAGCTTACTTTCATAACTTCAACGTGGCTTCTTTGTGTAACACCCCCAAAATTCAGGACAACGCAGCGGAATGGTAACATTGGGGTGCTACTTCAGGGCACAAAACACAA
>BQNB010168609.1:0-13871 GCA_026074375.1 Tanacetum coccineum
TTTATGTTTTGAACAGGTTGGTGTGCCATCTACAAAACATAGTTAAAGTTCAAGAATTAGTATTTTCGATAAAACTTCTTGACGTACCACCACCACATCAGTTGATCTGCTAATGATGGTGTACTCAAATGGTAATTGACGATCAATAATTGCCACCAGTGCCTCGATCTAAGGTCTCACCAATAATCCGATTAAGTCGTCCAATCAAAAACTGTGATTATGTAACACTAACGTCTCACAAAAAAAAATGTATAATCACCTTGGGATTACGATCTACATACGTCTCAGGCATAGTAAGAGGGAAGGGAGTGGTCGTGCCAAGGCTTCGTGCCAAGCTATGACGCGAGATTGAGCCATGACGCACCACTCTGTGGTTCGCGCCAAGCTCTCTCGCGCCGTCGCTAACAGCCCACGCGAAAGATTTTTTTTTTTTGAAAAAGTAGCCGTTTAGAGCCGTTGGAGGAGCGGGTTTTTGAAAAAAATACCCCCAAAACCCTATTTTTACCCTTTTAAAAATCCTATAAATATCCCCTTTATATTTTATAACTTCACACACAATTTCTATACCAATTCTCTCATCTTTCACTCAAAAAAATGAATCCCAACCCGAATTGGATTTCTGGTATGCTTACCGACCCAACCAACCAAATTTCGGGGTCGTCTTCGAAGTCGTCTTCGGGGTACCGACAAGGAACCAGACCATTTGGAGATGATGAGTTGCCTCGGCCACCCGGGTTGCAACGAATTGCTAAAATTCAACGTTCCAGTTCTAACTCGATCGCTAGCTCCGGTTCTAACCCGGTCGCTTATCAAGAGTTCATGGCGGAACAATACAACTTATACCGCAAGGCCAAAATGCAAGTGCTCTCGCAAGAGACCGAAGACGGTTGATTCAAGCTCAAAAGGTTACGGAGGACATGAAAGTTCTCCAAATCGACACAAGTGGGATGGATCCGACCTACGCCGCTATCATCAACACCCAAAAGAAACGAATCCGAGCCGAATATCTACCACCAAACTAGTAGACCGACGCCGTTAAATTTATGTTTTTTAAATTATGACTTTTAATTTATGCATTTTAATTTATGTATTTTTTTTTAATGTAATGTTTTAATTTTAATGAATTTTATTTTAGTTATAATAAGTTTATTTAAATAATAGTTAATTAAAAAAAATTTAAAAAAATTTAAAAAATTAGTTTGGCACCAGAAATTCTGGTGCCAACCAATGCCGCTGAATTCTGGTGTCATAACAATTCTGGTGCCAAACACAATTTTGCTGACGTGGCACAACTTTTTCTCTATGACACGAGAAGTTTGACACGACCGCTCCCCGTACTCTAACTAACCTTAACCGAATAATGGGGTGTTTGTTTGAGGGGTATGGAATGAGTGGAATAAATTTAATAGCCAATAAATGTGTTTGGTTAAATTAGTGGGTCCACAAATTGAATTTCAAACCCTCAAACAAGGGTTATTTCCATACCACCCTAGCTAAGTCAGTACACTCAATCCTATACCAACTCAAAATTAAACTCACACCCATACTCATTACAAGTAATAAACCCAAACGGGCCCTAATATTCGAAAATATACTTTACAAACTTGGAGTTGAGAGACTAAAGCCACCAAATGCAACCAAGACCTTGTCTTTATTTACATGTTCCACACACACTTTGACCTTTTCTTCTGTATGTTTTGCTTCAATATAAATAAACCCCTTGCACACACATAATCACCCATTCAACTCATATCTTTCTCTCTCTAGACTAATAATAATATTCATCATCTATATATTTTCAAGTTGCATAATCTCGATGGAGCACTTGTTGGGTTTGCTTAGAGTTCATATCCACAAAGGCGTAAACCTTGCGGTTCGAGATGTTACTACTAGTGATCCTTATGTTATTATGCGCATGGGAAAACAGGTGAACATTTTTCTTAATAGCAAATATTTATGCATTCATTTGTAACCAACCATCACGAAAGTGACTTTGTCTCTCATACTTGACGACTATGCATACATTTGTTACTTGAACTCGCAGTTTATTGTAAGTGGGTCAGTTTTTATACTATTATTAGGCTAAAGACTCGTCGGTAAAACATGATCATTTCAGATAATCTGTTAACGCATACTACTTAAGAGTTTTGCTACATCCACAAACAAACATCCACAAACATGTGTTGTCTATGTGTGATTGGCTAAATCAAAAAGGAGAGAGAAAATGTATCAAAATACACCGATTAAAACATCACAACACATGTTTGTGGATGTTCGGGCGAGGCCATCACCGGTGATGTGGTTAACTCGATAAGGTCACCGAATTATTTATATATTTAGGTGGTCCGCACGTCACGGCTCACTTTCATGAATTTAATGCATTATTAAATTGTTGTCCAATACCAGCCGGTATAGTTTGACTATAAACACAATTCTATAATGGAATACTAGTAATTTTTAACTTTCCAACATAAATCCAAATAATTTGTTGTCGTCTACACTTGTTGATGTGGATCAAGATATAAAGATACCCGGTCTACATAAGTTAAAATAATTTATTTATTTTAACAACAATCCTAACCATCTCACAATATTGCATATCTAAACTTGAACTCACAACAATTTAGTTGAAAGTTTCTCACAATACATGAATACCAGTGAGACACGAACATCTTTGGTCATAAGTTAAAATAATATTGCACATGGTTAGTGATGATAAGATTACTGATGGTGGATTTTTGATTGTTTGAAATTATGTCGGTAAATGATCTTTAAGGTGAAATTTTTATCTTGTTTGCTAAGAAAAAGATATATTTTTATCTTGTTTTATCTAGAATAAGTAAAAAAAAGTGATTGGACACTTGTAGTAGCAACTAGCTTGTTCTAAGTTACTGTATTATTTAAGTGAGGTGTAATTAACTTTTTTGATATTTTATGATTGAAGAAACTGAAAACACGAGTGGTGAAGAACAACATAAACCCCGTGTGGAATGAAGACTTGACTCTTTCGGTTGCTGAGCCTCTACCCGTCAAACTCGTAAGTTTTCACTTTGATTTTATTTAACTTTATGATATACACAATAAAAATAAAAAAGCATACGAATCACCTATATGGAGTATTTGTATTGCATGCTATGTTTAGCTATACGTTGCTATGGATCAGATGCAACATTTTTAATGTCCTAGATATGTATGATGAATAGGCGTTGAAAAAAATCATCATCATCATAACTTTTATTATTATTATAATTATAGAAAGATCTAATAAAATATAATGCAATGGTGACTTATTATTGGGTGGCCCTTTGGTCGCATCTTTTTGGCAACGATAAATATTGTCCCTAGATAGTGCCCAACATGTATATTTTGGACAGAATCTTCAAAAAGTGAATTATTAGTAGTTCTATCTAACTATAAAAAGTTTAAGTGATTTCCCACCAAAACTATAATAGAAAAAGTAGGTAAAACATTAGTAAATTGACTTACCTACCAATTCAATAATGTATGTACTCGTATTATTTTCATTTTCGTTTCACCATAGTCCATACTATTAAACTACAGTAATATCATTAATAACTTATTATCACAACCAAACAACATAAAGACGTGACTATCCACTATGTGATATCTTTATCATAGTCTCATAGTGATAGACATGATGCGATATATCATCACTTGAAATTACGCATGCTATCATCCAATTATTTATGTTTTTTTGCTATGTACTAGAACTTGTCTTCTTCACTTAATAATATTCGATGAGTAAAACGTGTTACACATTTAGCAAGTTGTACTTTGGTTCAAGTTTTGTTTGGAAACTAAGCAAATGTCGAACTCTTATGGTTTGAATAATTGCAGGAAGTGTATGATAAGGATACATTTAGTCTCGATGACAAGATGGGTGATGCGGTGTTCGACATCCAGCCATTCATGGAAGCCGTGAGGATGCGTTTAGGAAATCTACCAAATGACACAATCATCACTAACGTGAAACCGACTAGGACCAACTGTTTGGCCGAAGAAAGCCATATAACATGGACAGATGGAAAAGTGGTCCAAAACATGGTTCTAAGATTGCAAAACGTCGAGTGTGGGGAGATTGAGATTCAGCTATCGTGGATCGACGTTCCAGGCTCAAGAGGTCTTTAAATCATTTAGTCTATATATCTTAGTTCGTGTCGCATGCTTTCCTTGTAAATTCATGGAACAAACTAGCTTTTATGGTGTGAGTTTCTGTTTTCTCGTTTGAAATTTGCATTTGGATCTTCTTGACAATGTACATTGTCGAATTTGCATCTTATTGGCGATGTATGATGTCAGGATGCTATTTATGTTTAAGAAAGTTTTAAGCATGTACGTTTTTGAGCCTATCAATAACTAGTATCTATAAACAATGATAAAACCCTTTAAAAGTTTATAACATTTCTTTTTTCATAAACATATTGTTATTTTGCTAAACCTAAAAATGGATAACTCTTTTATCACGGTTTGATTTTGGTTTTCGTTTTCAAATATATGTGGTTATTCGAGCTAAACCGTGTTTAACATACATGTATTTTTTAACAAAATATCTATAAAAGTATACAAACATTGATTATATGTATTCAAGTTTAATACTATTTGTTTATATGTCTTGGTTGAGTTGGATGATTTGTTTATTGTGTTTATTTGGATTGTGACTTTTTATTAATTGCAATGCTTAATATTTTATTTATGAGATGTCTTGGTGCATTAATTGTAGAAAATGTTATCCCTTCGTTATACATATTTCTTCGTTTTAAAATAGTTGTCATATTTTGACTTTTTAAAGTTTATTTTTTTTTCTTTAACATTAACTATTTTTTTGTATATACAAAATATATGAATTAATTGAGTTTTTTATGTATTTTTATTAATATAATTTTTATCATTTATCATATAACGAAATAAAAATATTTAAAATAAAAGTTAAAAAATAAATACTTTCAAAATATACATGCAGATTCTTTTGATGATGACACATAAAATTGATGTCAAAAGACTTGTACCTTTATTAAGTTCACCTAACTTTTATAGCTTTGTTACTCTCTTTACCGTTGATCAAAATGGTTTTTAAAATTAAAATTATGAAAAATTGCATATATACTCACTAAAACCTGTATATTTGCATAAAACTAATCTATCATTTAAATAAATCAGAGAGCTAGAGCTTGAGACGGGCATTTGAGAAAAGAATAATCCATGTAGGTTGTAGTTTTTCCCTGTTGGGAACAAAAACATTTTTCCTGTGGAAGTAGGCCTTCAACAACGATTAGTCATTAGCCTTTACCTTTTCGCCTTGATTCTAGATGAGGTGTCACGGGGTTTCAAGAAAGCATCCCTTGGTGCATGATATTTGCAGACGATAGTGTGTTGGTGGCAGAATCGGCTGAATGGTTAAACAACAGACTTGAGAGTTGGAGGAGGTACTAGATTACAATCACCTAAGGGTAAGCAGAGATAAGACATAGTACCTAAGATGTGATTTCAGTAGGAACGAGATTGCCCACAATGAAGAAGTGGAAGTTCGAATCGGTGACCAGATCCCTCAACCATGCGAGTCTTTTAGATATTTGAGGTTGATTCACAAATCTAGAAGGGTTGAAGATGATGTAGCTCACCGTATTAGAGCAGGTTGGGTGAAATAGAAGGCAGCCTTAGGAGTTGTGATAGGAAAGTTCCCTTAAAGCTAAAGGGAATTTTTTATCGAGTTGCGGTTAGACCTGCTATGTTGTACGGGTCCGAGTGTTGGCCGATCACGAAAGATCAAGCTAACAAGGTGAAAGGGGCGGAATTAAGAATGTCGAGGTGGACTTGTGGTAAAACAATGTTAGACATGATTTTGAACAGAGTTTTTAGAGCAGAACTTGAAGTCGAAACGATTATCCACAAGATGAGGGAAGGAAGGCTGAGATGGTTCAGACTTGTCAATAGGAGACTACATTCAGCGCCGGTTAGGAGAGTCGAAGCTTTGTTAGTTGACGGCTTGAAGAGAAGGGTAGATCGAAACTTAGGTGGGAGGATAGAGTTGTAGGGAAACTTGTACACTTTTATTAAAATAAAATCATATTGCAATTAATAAATAATTAACAGAAAATAAATAACAAAAAATAAAATAGACAGAATGGGGTAGAAGCAGAAGACATACACTATGAACGATAAATAAAGAAAGCAGTAAAAGGTCATAGAATGAGGCACGTGTTGGACACGCTTCCTTTAAAACATATTCGCTGTCTGTCTCCCAAGGTACAACGTTCAAAGCTGTTGTACAGTCGGACCTGACAAACTTGCCTGAAATATCACGGAAGCATTCGTATGATTCTGATCGAAAGGATTGCTCGAACTTGGTTGCTATGGAGGTGCGTTTTTGGTTGTGTTTAAACGAATGAGACAATGGCTGTATTTGTACAGGAAAATCAACTTGTTCTCCAAGATAAAATAATTGCCCAACTTAAGCAAATCTTTTATTAAAATATTATGTACAAACTTACTTGATATTATGTACAAACTTACTTGATAAGTTTAAATCTATTCCCAAAATAGATTTACAGAAAACTGGAAAGAACCCGAATTACACATTCCCACTCCACATTTTGGGCGATGTGGGATACTTCCATTGTCCCAGATTTTGTGTTTCATGTATCCCACTTTGAGACACGATATCTCATTCATATTAACTCTATTTTGGACATACTTTAGCTCATTGCGAAGCTCTCTTCAAGGAGAACGCAAAAATACAAGCTAATATAAATATATATAACGTATACATATATTAAATAATGTCCAAAGTTTACAAAAACACATTTTGCCAAACTATTTTTCCAACAATCCCCCACATGAATGGAAATCTGCGATTGAGTCCTGCATAGGATAGGTAGGTGTGACCCTTTGAACCTTACCTTGTGAGATGCACTTAGCCTCCTAGATCTGAGTAGACGCGATGTCCTTGAACTCAGCCTCTGTATACGTAGACGACAATACACACTCACACACGACTCTCCATGACCTTGTCAAGTCGTCATAGTCGTGCCCGTTATGGTCATGAGCACTAGCCTGGTTCTGCAAGAGCTCTTAGGAATTACGCATCCTACAATTCCCTTCGAAGCGACCCTACTTCTCTCTCTCATAGGTGATTTCATCCTGAATCATTAAAAACATATGCTTTGCGATTTCATCTTGAATCATTAAAGAAATATGTTTAACCTCAACAAGTCACATTTGTTATAGGAATGGACTAGGATGTTACAATTTTAAGTAACACCCAATATTAACGTGACTTCCTTCACATTTCTATGATTAGGTTGTCCTATTGAACCCAACTCTTGGGATCTTCAGTCAACTCGGTTAGGTTTTCCTTCATAGAAACTCATTCTTTTAAGGGATTTAGTCACATTTCTTTAGATGACTCTCTAACTGACTCTCTTCTTAAGCCTTTCGTAAGCGGATCCGCAATGTTATCCATTGACTTTACGTGGTCAATCGTGATAACTCTATTTGAGAGTAGTTGTCGCACCAATCACCGTCTATGATGAATATGTCTTGACTTATCGTTTTACATTGTGATATGAGCTCTTTCAAAATTCAATTCACTATCACACTTTATAAACATGGCCGTTACCGGCTTACGCCATTTTGGTATGTTCTTTACGAATTAACGTAAATATTCGGCATATTCTATAAATTTATCTTAAATGATAAATTCAGATTTCATCATAGATTTAGCTATAAGCTTCTGTTTGAAATACTTTCAAGATTTCTAAGACATAGCTTCCCACTGAGCGTAAATACATCCGCTCTAGTGGATCTAGATTCTTATAAGAATCCGTATTTGCATTACTCTATCATTTTATAGCAGCCGGATATCTTCCATAATGCAATTGTAAGTATCATAGTACTCATTTAATACTTATTCAAATGATCCCCACTTGAATTACTGGTATATCTACTTAACTTGACTATTAGTTCTAAATCAGGTCACACACACGTCATTAGCACATAAGATGCTCAATCTTCGTTGAGTATTCAAAATAGGCAACACCTTTACCTCTATTTTAAATAGAAAATGATGTCATTAGATTCTAGCTAGGCCTGAATCCCTTACATTGAACCTCTCATGAATATGTCCTTATAATGTTTTTGATTTCAAAACAAATCCATTGGTTCACATCCAAGAGCCATATCAAAAAACTAATAAAGTTCATGTCAAATCTTGACTCCAACATATCATTAGTGGATTTGTTTATCTTCTTATCACTTCAAGTGATAATTATACCATCTATGTATAAACACAAGAGTACATATATACTATCGATCACAAATACATTCATTAATTTCAAATCCACATTCTTACATGATATGGTGAAAATTGATGTCCTTGCTTGGGAGATTTCCTTAAGCCATATAATGACTTAACAAGCCTACAAACTTTGCTCTCTAGTCCAGGAGCCATGAAACCCTCAGGTTGGTTCATGTATAGTATTTTTTTCTAAATCCCGTTTAGAAATGTCATTTTCACATCCATTTGATGAACTTTTAATTTTATTAATGCGGCAATAGCAAGTACCATTCTAATCGAGGTTATTCGTGTAACAGACAAATAAGTATCAAAGTAATCTAGACCTTCGCATTGTCTAAATCATGTGATCACCAATCATGCTTTGTACTTGTCAATGGTGTCATCGACTTTCATCTTCTTTTTGAAGATCCATTTATAGCCTAGTGGTTTACAACCCAAAAGTAAACCCGCGAGCTCCCAAGTATGTTTTTGTAAATTAGAATCTATTTCACTTATAATGGCTTCTTCTATTGAGCCATTCCGAGGAAGTTACCGCTTTTTGATACGAAGTAGGTTCATTTTCTACCATAAAAGAAACAAAATCGGGTCCAAACAATTTCTCGGTCTTGCCCTTTTGCATATTTTAAGTTCAACCTCTTCTTCCTTGGGTTGATCTTGTCTCTCATCTTGGAGATCATTATCATCACGTTGTCTTTGATTTTGGACAACTTCGTCATCTATTCCATATGATTTTCCAATTTCCTTCATTAATCAAGGGAATAAATTTTCAAAGAATGAAGCACTTCTTTATTCCATTATCATATCCTTGTGTATATCAACAAACACAAAGAAACCATAAGCACTACTCTTATGAGCATATACTAAGAGCATGCAATCACAGTTTCAAGTCAAATCTTTTGAACCTTGGGGTTTAATACATATATCTTGGCTAGATATCCCCCCACATTTGTAAATACTTATAAGATAGTTTTCTTCTCATCCATAGTTCATAAGAACTATCTTATTTTATTTACAAGGGATCTTATCTAACAGACTAGTAGCCGATATAATCGCTTTCTCCTACATGCCATGGCTTAAACCAGGACTTACGAACATGGCATTAACCATATCTTCTAAGGCACGGTTCTTTCAACAATTCTATTGTTGAAGTATCAAGAGTAATAAATTTGTGTCTTATTCTAAGTATAACACATAAATCTAGAAATAGAGACATATATTCACCTCCGATATGACTTCGAACCACCTTGTTTTCGATAATAAGTTGATTATCAACTTATTTATATAGAACAATCTTGTTTATATCCTTGCTCTCAAGTAAGTATAAATAGCAATACTATGTACACCGTCAACAAATATGATGAAGCACTCGCTAGTCTCTACCTTAGTAGGTATCAATTCCAAATCACATAAAACCTTGTGAATCATATCAAGGGTTCGATTATTTTCTGTTCAACCGAGAGAAAAGACAGTCTTGTCAATTCGGCTTCAACACAAGTTTTAATTTTGTAGTATGTGTCAATACAAAAGTGGGTATCCAATTTAGTTTAATTAGACAACATATTGAGTTAAAACATGTCCGAGTCAGTCATGCCATACATTTAAAGAATCAAATAAGCTTATTTCAACTCATTTTGCTAAAATGACCATTAGAAAATACATTGAGCTTAAACATTTTAAAGTCGTAACCCGTACGGACTCAAATTATGTTATTTGTTAACATAATTTTTATTTATTCAAACACAAGATGAAAACCAAATTTCATTAAGCAACCATCCGGATACAAGATTCCTACGAATCTCCGGCACGTACAACACGTTGGTTAAGGGTGGGATTTTTGTACCCTTTTGTATTTAGGATCTCCTTTCCTACTAAGCAATAAAGAAACACAATTGTACATCTTCTCAAAAAGGAATTGTTACTAAACAGACATTAAGCAGTAAAGAAACAGGCCCTTAGACTCTTTTACAGATGTGAATCACATCCCCTTTTAGCAGTTGGAGAGTTGCCCAAATTCGTTCTCTCCATTCTCAACTACATTGAAAGAGTTAATCAAACTCTTATGACATGATACCGAAGTGCTAATCCACCATTATCTAAGGCCGGATTTCCTCATGACCTCAGTTTTCATGTCATTCAGACCATATAACGCATAGTTATGGCACATAAGGTTTCTGAATGCTTCAAAGCATCTACCGTACACGTAACTCGAGTATCGGTCTCTCATTTAACAAGTCCGGGAGCAGATCCTTTAATGTCACTTGTGACATTCCAAATATATTGTTAATATGAGGTCTCATGATTAGTTTGAAACTAATTTTGGTACTATTAATAACATGCTTAATCATAAGTGTTTCTTAAAAAAACAATTTTAATTCGTCTTTTGTTTAAAACACTAATGTTTTGTAAGATCCGTTATAAAAAAACGGTTTTAAAAGAAGCCTTTCGATTAAAACAATTAAACAATATCACCTATTACATAATGTTTTAACAAAAACACATATGTAATATGATGTTGTCAATCTTCATTAAGAAGATCTTAATTGATCTGTTTAACATGATCTATTTCTACAACGAAACTCAACAATGATTCAATAAATCCACTCTTCTAAAGAAACTAAACAAGGTTTCTATAGATATACTTTTAAACTTCAAAAGATTTCAAGAATTATATCAAGTTAATAATTAAACTCGACCCGGTTTAAAATAAACTAGACAAGTCAAACAAACACTTCCACTAATTTAGTGAAAATGAGGTATATAATCCGATATTTAATAATAACTTGTATAAGTATCAATATCTTGTTTTAAATAAACTCTTCTTGATTTCATTGAACATGTTACAGTTATCTAATAGAATAACAACTTGCATTTTATAAGATATGTTTCAAAGAAACTCCACTTGGTTCCAATGAATCTAAACTCGTCATGATTTGCAACCATGCCAGTAACTGGCACACCAATTACATTTACAAGATTCACTAGGGTTACACTCGTGTTACCATTAGTAAACTTGTCAATACAAAACAGTTAAATAAACTGTTATAAACCAGTATCCAAGAAATTCAATCCTGATTGCTATAACCTTGTATCGGATCTGCTTAAAAAAACTCAATCTTGGTTTTAATGAATCAACTAGATCAGTTTAATAGAACCTCAATCTTGGTTTCAAAATAAAATGATCTGAACAATTGCTTTTAAAAATCGTTATAGATCTGTAATTCCAAATCTATAAATTAAAATTCTGTTTAATTAAAATTGATTTCCAAAGAAACTCAACATGGTTTCGATAGAAAACAGTTTATAAATATAAAATCTGTTAATAATAATTAATCCGATTTAACAAAAGTGTTTTTAATTATGTTACACAGAATCTGTTTTAAGATTGTAAGGAAACATGTACACTTTTATTAAAATAAAAATTAGATTATAATTAAGAATACTTAACAAAAATTAAATAACAGTAAATAAAACAGACAGAATGGGGTAGAAGCAGAAGACAAACACTATGAGTGATAAATAAAGAAAGCAGTAAAAGGTCGTGGAACGAGGCACGTGTTGGACACGCTTCCCTTAAAATAGATTCGCCGTCTGTCAAAGGTAAAACTGTCTTTTTTTTGCTTTTGAAGAAACCAAAGCAGTAATTAATGTTTTTTTCTTAAACTGTGTATTTCTTGTCTATGGATAATAATTTCGAGACGGAGGTAGTAATTAACAGAAAATAAAACAGACATAATGGGGTAGAAGCAGAAGACAGACACTATGAACGATAAACAAAAAAAAGCAGTAAAAGGTCGTGGAACGAGGCACGTGTTGGACACGCCTCCCTTAAAACAGATTCGCCGTCTGTCTCCCATGGTACAACGTTCAAAGCTGTTGTACAGCCGGACCTGACAAACTTGCCTGAAATATCATAGAAGCAGTTGTATGATTCTGATCGAAATGATTGCTGAAACTTGGTTGCTATGGAGCTTTATTTTTTGGTTGTCAAAAACGAATGAGACTAGTCCTCTATTTATAGTGAAAATGTTGTCTTGTTTTCCAAGATAAATAACAGCTCAACTTAAGCAAATCTTTAATTAACAAAAACGATTTGCATATCTTTTAATGACACAAAATATTTTGTACAAACTTATTTGATAAGTTTAAATCTATTCCTAAAATAGATTTATAGAAAACTAGAAAGAACCCGAATCACACCTTCCCACTTTACATTTTGGGCGATGTAGGATACTTCCATTTCTCAGATTTTGTGTTTCACGTGTCCCACTTTGAGACACGATATCTCATTCGTATTAAATCTATTTTGGACATACTTTAGCTCGTTGCGAAGTTCTCTTCAAGGAGAACGCAAAACGACAAGCTAATATAAATATATATAACATATACATATATTAAATAATGTTCAAAGTTTGCAAAAACACATTTTACCAAACTATTTTTCCAACAAAAGTTAAGCAATACATGAATGACTTTCTCTTGTCCAAAGACATGACCTTTGATAAGCATGTGTAGAGAGATAGGATTAGTAGGGGTAGAATGGGTAGGTTGTTTGTGTTTTTGAGGTAGTCATTGTTGTTAGGCTTTTTTGTGCTTCTTTGCTTTTCTTTTTACGTTTGTTGGGTAGTAGGGGTAAGTAGTTTTTTGAGGTATTTTTTACTTCAAGACTTTTGGTGCTTTTTGTTTTGCTTTGCTTTTGGCCTTTTGTTTAGGTTTTTGGGTCCTTTGTTGGTGCCCTTAGGTTTTTAGGCTACTTGTTGCCTCCATTTGTCCCTTTTCTTTGCTTTTTGTTTTGTTTCCTTTTATGTTGTCTTGCAGTGAACTGTGTTGTTTTCCTTTGGTCTCTGTTTTGCCTTTAGAACTTTTTATGTGCGTGCTTCTTTCTTTATGTGTCTTGGCCCGTTTGCTTCCTTGTTATTATGCTCTGTTGTTTGTGTGCTTGTTTTGTTGCATGGTGCCTCTTTGCTTGTGTGCTTGTTTCTGTTGCATGTTGTGTTGCCTGTTGCGTGTAGCTTGTTGCTTGTTTGCTTATTTATGTGGTTGTTTGTGTGCTCTTTGCTTGGGTGCTTGTTTCTGCTTGCTTCTCATTTTTCGCTTTATATATTTCTCTTATACTTGTTGTACCATTCCTATGCTCTATTTTTATGGTCGAATGTCTTTTGAAAGCAGTCTCTCTACTGCTGGGTTTATCCTGTTAGTAGGGGTAGGATATGTATACATTTTACCTCCCCTTTACATCGCTTCAGCAAGATTAGGTTTGTTGTTGTCGTATGTAGGTTGCGGTTTAAAGAATATTTGATGTCATTGACATCATCGTCTTATGTTGTCTCTTTTAGTATATATTTATTCAACAACATCACAAATTTGGTATGGATTTTCCCACACCATTTAATCTGGTGTAGCAACGACAATCCACATTAAAACTTTGACCTTTTTCGCTCGTAAAACCAATTAAAAAGTGAATATCAATCAATGTGTTTGAGAAGATATGATGGTAATTATGTTTTGGACATTGCATTGTTTTTTAATCAGAAGATGGATAGTTTGTTGATATGAAAAT
>BQNB010168610.1:0-13871 GCA_026074375.1 Tanacetum coccineum
AAAAAGCAAGCTACTCTTTCAAGATCTTCTGCTGAGGCAGAATACAAGTCTATGGCTTTTGCTGTTTGTGAGGTGATGTGGATCACCAAAATTTTGAAAGACTTGAATTTTTCTTGCCACATTCCTGCATTTTTGTTTTGTGATAATATTCTGCTATTCAGATTACTGCAAACCCTGTTATGCATGAAAAAACCAAACACTTTGACATTGATGTTCACTTGGTAAGGGAAAAAGTTGCATCTGGTTTGATCAAAACTGTCCATGTTGACTCTGAGATCAGATTGCTGATATCTTAACTAAAGGGTTGGGATCTATGCAGCATGGAAAATTGTTTTCAAGATTGTCTCTTCTTAACATTTTTGGTTTATAAACTTGAGGAAGGGTGTTGAAAAGTGCCTTTTTCTATCATGACAAGTTTATAAACCTTAAGGGGTTCTATGGTAAGTTTATTTCTTTTATATAGCCGTTATGGCTTTATCTGCCCATCTCTTCTATTTTCAGGGTCTAAAGGTGACAAAAGGAAAAAGATCTTTGGCTATATATCGTGATCTCTTCCTAGGGTTTGGCAGAAGAAAAACATACAAGATCCACAGCCGTTTTCTTTCTCTCAATATCAAACCCTACTCTATCATTATCAAATAAAATGTAATCGTTTGATTTCTGATTCATAGTTTAGGTTGTTTAATTATTGTATTTCAGATAGCACTCGTTTGAGGACTATCTTTTCTTATGTATGTTTGGATAGCACCCAGTTGGGGACTATTCTACTTTACTTGTTAATAAAAAAGCTGAGTTTGGCTATTGAGTGTTCCTAGATATCATTTTTTAACATGGTATCAGAGCTCAAAGGTTAGAGCTCGTTTCAAGACCTCATCGATTTTTGGGGGTTTTATGTTTTTTGGTTAAATCTGAGTTGTGTGGTCTCAGATCTGAAGTGTTGAGAAGTTTGGTGAAAGTTTGATAGGTTTTTTGAAATTAGGGTTTGTTTGATCAAAACCCTAATTTGTGGTCCATTTTTGGGGGTTTTGTCTCTGGTGTGATTGGAGTGTGTCTATTGTGTCTTGACTAAGGGAATCAAGAACAATAGGCTGGGTTGAGGATCAATTGTGTCTTGACTAAGGGAATCAAGAACAGTTGGTTCTTCGTCTTCCGCTGGTTGTCTAAAGCACTGTAACACCTCTCTTCTCCTCTTCTCTCTATCTTAATACTTGAGAGTCTGCCCTTGACCTACCACTTTAGTGGCAAGGAAGCCTGGGAACTATTCTCATCTATTATTTCTTGTTTTATTATTTTATTCCTTGTCTGTTTTTTTTTCTTGCCTTGTGTTGTTTAGTTATCTGCTTGTTGCTGGTTGTCTGTGATTGTCTGCTTAGTTGTTTGGTTATCTGCTTGTGCATTTTTTGATTTATCATCATGTCTGATTCTAGTAACTCTGAGTTGATTAGTGCTTTGGATGCTGGAAATCCTCTGCATCTGCAAACCAATGATAATAGCATTGGTTCTCTTGTTAATATCAAACTTACTGGTTGTGAAAACTATAGGGTTTGGGCTAATTGACTATGAAAAAACCCTTTTTAAATAATTAGGGTGATGTTGGTTGGTATTTGTGCCACTTCTCAGCTTGGGAGATACCATAATGGAAAGCTTAAGGCGTCGGTTTCTCCAACTGAAACTCAAAAAACCATCTCGTAGGTGGGAGGCTTACCCCCTTAAATCGGGTGTCTAGTCGACGACACAATCGACCTATCTAAATCCTTTCCATGTTAGAAAGCCCCCAAATTCTGTGCTTCATTCCGATGTGAGTCCTTGCGAAGGAACTTCTTTAATGTCTCAATGTAATGGAGAGGAAGAATAGCAATGTAATAAATGGACCACGACTCTCAAGCGTCCAAGAAAAATGGTGGGTTATCGTAGTCTCTAGTTTGTATGGACTTTAAACGGCGCCGATTCTTTTCAAGTGGGTTTTGGAGATTTAATTAACTCATGATGCCTGTGGGACAATTCCATGTGGTGTCGGTTTGATCTTGTCTATGCATGGTTCCAAGATTTACCTTCCTCATCCCCATTTCGTAATCGACTGGATCTCCATTATTCGTGAAATTCATTTCGCTTCAAGAATCTAGGAGTAGATTTGGTATCCCATTGTCGCATCCCATGTGGGTAATGTTTGCGCACTAATTTCTGAAAGGAGGTTTTGGATCGGCGATAATCCCTTGTGAGTTTTTGTTCCTCGCATTTTTTGCTTAGAAACTAATAAAGATAGTTCTGTGGCTGTGAAACTGTCTCTGTTACTTCGTCTCTTCGACGTCCATATAAGATGTGGGTCTGAAAGTTCGCATTTATCCTCTCCTACAAGAGTACATAGAAGGGACATTTGTCCTTCGTTGGAGATATGTGGGTTCTGATTTAAATGAGGAAGTGACCTTTTTGTGTCAAAACGTGCGGAAATCTTCTTTGATGATGTCTTATTCTTCCAAAAGCTCCTATCGCTACAAGATGGATTAAGTATGTGCCGATAAAAATTAATGTCTTCGCTTGGAATGTCCATCTGAAATCGTTTACCAACTCGTGGTAAACTGCAAACATCGTGTGTTTTGGAGTCGATCCTTCATGTCCTATTTGCCACTCAGAAGATGAAGACTAGCGCATTTAAAGTTCGTGTAGTTTTGGTCACGGGACATCGTTAGGCTTGTCCTGCCGGTGGTGGAATATAACATGGGCCGTTCATTGATTCGTAACCAATTGGCTGCATTGGTCCAATGCTATCATATTAAGTCCTAAAGTTAAAGATTTGCTTGAAGGAGTTTTCTACATAACATGGTGGAGTATTTGGAGGTTTCGAAATCAGGTCCTCTTCTCGTCTCTCGTCCCCCGCAAAGATGTTCTTTTTGATGATATAGTGTCGCGTTCTTTCACATGGTGTCGTTCTAGATGTAAAAGTAACTTTAGTTGGGTTAGTTGGTTGCAACATCCCTATTTGATTTCTTTGTAATTTTGTCTCTAGCTCCTTGCTAGTGTTTTGTTCTAATAAAGTTGTCGTTCAAAAAAAAAGTTATATGCAAATATGATTATGAAGTGAAAACAATGCACTCACAATACATTTGATGCGTAAACGACGAAAAACATATAATACTATTTGTTTTTGTAAAAAGAAAAGGTAAAGGAAGAGTGTTGTTATATGATATGAAACAAGCCAAAGTACCCGCGCGTTGCTGCGGGGCGGGTTATCTTTTATTGGTGTGATCAGGCATAAGAACCCGTGCGTTGCGGCGGGGCTAATTTTTTGCGGAATAATATTTTTTTCCCTTGATTTTTTTTACTTAGTGTAGGCCGGTTTTTTTTTCCGCGCCGTTTATTTTAAAGTTATTAGTAGTTTATGGTGTTTTTTGAATTTTAAAAAAAATGTGTATATATATATATATATATATATATATATATTTAAAGTCAACATTTTTTATACATTCGTGCGTATGCTAGAAGCATTTCGAAGATGTTTTCGCGGGTGTCCTGTGAATTCTTTTTTTTTTCCTATTTTGGGCCGACAAGGTTTTTTTTTTATATAAAGTAAAAGGTTTTTTTTTGCCCAGGCCGATAAAAGTCGTAAATAGTTAAAAAGTGAGAGCACATTCCGTAGGTTTTTTTTCTAGGGGAGGGGGGGTTCATAAAGTAAAAGTTTTTTTCTTTTTTTGGCCGGGCCGATGAACAGTAACCACCATTTTTTTTGACCGGTCCGATGAACTATGTCCCACGGGGGTATCATATATTAAACAGTGCTTCAAATGAACAGTGTTGGCAAACTCTCAACTTATACAATGAAAACTCTACTAATCACCACACATCGCTTAACCCTACTCCCATCCCCTCCCCCCAACCCCCCACCCCACCCCCCCCCCTACTCCAGGCCACCACTTCAAGCACACCCCCAAGCCACATAAAAATTTTAACCCCGTGTACGCTAGAGAAGTAAAATACAAACCGTTATTTGATAACAGACCCTGAGCCGAAAAAACCGAAACCTGGATTTATTATTAAAAAACCGATTTTTTTTAACCGTGTTCGGTTAAAAATAACCGAACCGTTTAGACCGTTTTACGTTTTTTTATGCAAAACCGGTTTTTTACCGGTTTTAAAACCGGTTTTAAAACCGGTTTTTTAAAAAAACCGGTTAAAACCGGTTTTTTTTTTTTTTTTTTTTTTTTTTTTTTTTTTTTTTTTTTTTTTATAACCGTTAATAGTTTTTAAAAAAAAACCATATTATAACAACTTTGATTAGTTATAACACTAATATGTTAATAAAAAAAAGCACTACTAGATTTTTAAAAAAATTTTTTAAAAAAAACAACTGACATGGAGAACACAAATATAACCTTAACACTAAAAGTATTTAAAAAAAAAAAAAAAATTGACCACTAGATTACAACTAATCAGTAATTACTGGTAGATTGCCAATGTCCTTGACTACTTGAGTACACTAATATGTTTTCGGGTGATGGCCATGCCGAAGCTCGAAATGTATTAGTATTTATATATTTTTAGTTGTATAATTGTATTGTTTAAATAAAAGTTATGGTTGTATTTTTTTAGTATGTTTCCGGTGCAAATAAAAAGTTATGATTGTATTTGTTTAGTATGTTTCCGGTGTATTGTTTAATTAAATGTTTGATAATTAACAAGTTTATTAAATAAATATTCGAAGTTTTAAATTCCGAAAAAAACCGAACCGGTATAAAAACCGATTCCGAACATTTATAACCGAAAAAAACCGATTTCAAAAAAACCGATAAAACCGAAACCGGTTATTAGAAAAACCGGTTTTTTTAAAACCGGTTTTCTAATAACCGAAAACCGGTTTTAACCGATTTATTTGCATCTCTAAGGGTCGCTATCATTTTATAATGTGTGATGTTTCAAATTCAATTCTTGTTATGTGCAAACAATTTTAAAGTGGTTACGTCAACCTTCTGAAAATGGAAGGTTTTACTTGATTTGAGTATGTGTAGCGGTGAATTCAAACCTCGTAAATTAGTCGAGCAATATGTCAAAAACTATGGTTAAAAAAAGCACATGCCAAAGCATTGTCCCAAAACAATCTCATCAGAGCTGTCCATGAACAAGGTGATTTTGTTAGCTGTGTCATTATATATATAATCATTTGAGATGTGTTGACCTACTGTTCATCGAAGCACTGTAGCTACAGTGCTACAGTGCTGGGCCAGAAAATTTAGCCCAAAAATTTGGGCCGGCCCAATTAGTTTTTTTTTTTTTTTTTTTAAATTGTTGGGACAAAATAGGGAGGAAAAAAATGTTACAAAAGTACCGACGCATTCAGATAAAAAAATACCCGCGGTAACATTTCCGAATTTACTTAAACAGTGTCATTTTACACCATGAGACCAAAAAAATAAATTCGCAAAAAAATAAAAAATAATAAAATAAATCATTTGAGAAGGGTTGACTTACTATTCATTTTAAGCATCGTAGCTACAGTGCTGGGCCAAAAAATTTAGCCCAAAAATTTGGGCCGGCCCAATTAGTTTTTTTTTTTTTTTTTAAATTGTTAGCACAAAATAGGGAGGAAAAAAATGTTACAAAAGTACCGACGCATTCAGATAAAAAAATACCCGCGGTAACATTTCCGAATTGATTTAAACAGTGTCATTTTACACCATGAGAACAAAAAAATAAATTCGCAAAAAAAATATAAAATAATAAAATAATAAAAAAATAAAATTTTAACGCCACGCAACAACGCGTAAGACCATAAAAAAAACTACTAAAACGCAACAACGCGCGAAAAATTAACGCACCGCAGTAACGTGCAGGAAAAAATAAACTTACACTATTAAACATAAAAAAAACGAGCGAAAAAAAAATTAAAATAAATAAATAAATAAATATAACGCCGTGCAACAACGTGCGAAAAATTAACGCCCGCAGCAACGCGCGGATATCTTTGCTTGTTGGAGTTCATTAGCACATTCTTTAAATTGGTTGACACACTTAAAAAGATGTGTGTCGTGACTATTATACCCTTAATATTAACACACTTTACCAAATGATGTAAGGATATAAATGTCAAAACAAACATAATTTGAGTGTGTCAATCAATTTAAAAAGTGTGCAAATCACCACTCTTACCATAAACACTTCGTCCTCTACGAATATAAGCGCAAGTGGGTCACATAACACATTACCAATAATACCCCACTCACTTATAAAACATTACTTTAAAAAAAGGTAAAAAGCTAACAACGACCATGGAAGCCCTTGGTGAAGGGATGAATAATATGTGAATAACAACACATAAGGTGGTGCAGTTTGGCATGTTGTTGGGGTGTCGTTGGGAAAAAAATGTTCGTTAACGAGTTACAACATGCTCTCTTTTCGGCATATATTGTCTTATTTTATAAGGCTAATAATTTTTTTGTTGGCTTATTTTAAGGAACAATTAAATAACTTATTTTATAAGAAAATTAAAAAGTTTAAAATAAATAAGGGGTTGATTGGGGGCGTTATTAGTAGTCATCATCCGGACTTCCGAGTCCGGACTACAGTATTCGGACTTTCGAGTCCGGACTTCACTAACCGCGCTGGGCTCAAAACCCATAAATCCGCAAAAGACTTAAGGATGGGCCAGGATCACCCTTGGACCGCATCCGCAAAAACTAAACGGCCACAGGGTTACTACCCGGCAAGGGAAACCGTGACCTAGCTAAACAGGGTAAAGAATATTGCATAGGAAACAGAAAGAAGAACGTCAACGTCCCAAATACCGATAACAGACAACGACGTGCTGACCAAAGCCGCTATACTACAAAGTATGACGTAGTCAACGATGCTGACTTAACGACAACCACCCTATTACCCACCCATCCATAGGGTGTGTTCCATCTCATGACTCATGCAATCGACAACGACGTCAACCTATATAAGGAGCCCATTAAACACTCCCAACGGTATGACTTCCGCACCCAAATTACACACATACTACTTTTAGATGTGTACTTACTCTTACACCGGAGTCAATCGCGGGATCCCCTCACGCGGTAAGGCTAACGGTTTACCTTTTTCTTAGCAAGAAGTCCACCATTTACTTTCACTTAGTACAAATCCCATCACGACGAGCTTGAAATTCATAGTTCAAGGGTGTCACTCTTTTTCCCATACTATACCATATTTTTTGTACTAACAAGTTGGCGTCATCCGTTTGACCAAACACAACTGCGTCTCTAAAACTCATTACCTAAAAATGAACAAATCGGTAGAACATGCCCTCACTCTCGTGGATTTCATTGTACGAAACACAACAAGAAAGGGAAGCAAGCAAACAACTGATGACCCACCTGGCTTCATGCGACAAAAGGAAAAAATCCAAGAAAAGGCGAAAACCAAGCCCAAGCACCATGTCTAGAGGCTCTCACCCCTCTCAAGCTCCAAGTGTCTTCACCAGATTAAGAGACGGAGACCCAGGACCCTCTCGTCACATGAGTCCTACGAATACTAACGTATTCACAAGGCTAGGAGATAAACAAAAAGACGTTTCACACAATTGGGCAAAAGAGAGAGGGATGTGTTATCGCGTCTAGGATCTTAAAGCACGCCTCGCCGTAGGCATGCGAGCGCTCGGAGGTACGCGAGTGCCGGGAGGGCCTCCAAAGATCCAGACTTGATAAGGAAAGAAACAAGGAACATTGTCTGAAGCTATGTCACATGCTCTAGCGAAAGACAAAAAGAGATTGAAAGAGAGTGGAACGCGGCTGACCGAGCAAACCGCAGAAGGCCCACTCCAACTAAAGAAGAATATGTGTCGGAAAGTGAACATAATAGAGGAAGACACTGAAAATCTTGGCCGAAGAAGCCAAAATCTACCACTGATGAAAAAGATCTATCCCAACCTTGGTTGTGTGAAGAAACGGACCCGTTCACTCTGCGGATCTGTAACTTTGAATTCCCCAAAAGGATACGTATGCCAAGTAACGTCAAGACATATGACGAAACCGAAGATCCGAAAGATCACCTTAAGATTTTCCAAACCGCAGCCAAGGTAGAGCGATTGGTCATGCCAACATGGTGCCACATGTTTAACTATACGCTGATAGGATCCGCCAGACTATGGTTTGATGAACTCCAGCCCGAATCTATAGATAGCTATGTGGAGCTATAGAAGGCATTCCTTGCAAACTTCTTACAACAAAAGAAGTACATCAAAGACCCCATAGGGATTCACCACATAAAACAAAGAAAAGGTGAGTCAACGGAAGTATTCATGGAACGCTTTAAGGCTGAAAGCATGCATGTGAAAGGTGCGCCAGAATGCATGAGGGTATCCGGAGTCATGCACGGCATCACCAATCCTGACCTGATCAAACGATTAAACAATAACATTCCAAAGTCAGTAGATGAAATGATGAGTGTAACCACAGCCTTTCTTAGAGGAAAAATAGTCGTGTCAAATCAATCTAGAAAGAAGGGTCCGCCGTCTGGGAGACACCATAAAGCGACCCATAACCCAATCTTTGATAAAAAACAAGATTTTAAAAATTGGAAAAAGTCAGGCAGAAGTCATGACAGGTTCACACCCCTCATCAAAACTCTAAAAGAAATTCTAGCAATGGATACCGTGAAATTCAAAGCACCCCCACCGATGTCAGTCCTCATAGAGAACCAGAACAAAAACAAGTTTTGTGAGTTCCACGGAGACGAATGCCACAACACAGATGAATGTATCTACCTAAAAAAGAAGATTGAGGAAGCCATAAAGTATGGATAACTATCACATCCTATTAAGGAACTGAAGCATGGAAACAACAAAGGAGAGCACACAAAAGCTGCTAAAAAGGGAGAAACCCCCAGGAAGGAAATAGCCCCAGCAATATTTATGGTACAACCATGACAGCGAGTGATGAGGCAAAAAGTTACTCATAGCTTCTCTCTAAACCTAGAAGTTTAATTTCCACCCCTAGAAAATGATGATGAAAGGGATAGCCTGATGGTGATTGAGGCAGAAGTAGGAGGCCACATCATACATCGTATGTATGTCAATGGAGGCTCTGTTTTAGAGGTTTTATATGAACATTGCTTTAACCGGATCCGGCCTAAAGTTAAGAACCGAATGACCCCTGCCACAACCCCACTCCTAGGGTTTAGCTAGGAAATATCCTGGCCGCTAGGGCAGATATCGTTGTTAGTGTCACTAGGAGACGCGAAACATTCCGAGAGTGTGTGGATGGATTTTATGGTAGTAAGGTCACCATCTCCATACAACGGCATCATCGGAAGGCTGAGTATCAAAAAAATACAAGCAGTCCCCTCAACCACCTACGGAATGATCAAGTTCCTAGTATAGGAAGGAGTAGTTACATCGCACAGCAACAGGATAATGCCAGTAAAATGCAGGATGGTAGTAGAACCTTCAGCTGAACTCCCTCCCAGTACACTAGTCGCGGAAAAAGGAATTAAGGTTGCAATTCATCCAGGATACCCCGAGCAGACGATCACCATAGGCGGAAGCCTATCAGAAAAAGGAAGGATGAAGTTATGTGATCTACTAAAAAACAATGTGGATGTATTTGATTGGAAGCCCACGGATATGACCATAGTACCACGGTCTATAGCGGAACATCGGCGGAATATCCGCGAAGGATTTTCCCCGATAAGGCAAAAGAAAAGAGGTCAAGCTCTAGATAGAAACAGAGCCATCCAAGAAGAAGTAACCAAACTTGTAGAAGCACATATTATGAGAGAAGTGCACTACCATAGATGGCTTTCAAATACGGTTATGGTAAAGAAACACGATGGCAGCTGGAGGATGTGTGTAGACTTCACTGACCTAAACAAATCATGTCCTAAAGACTACCACCCTCTTCTGGAGATTGATTGGAAAGTAGAATCCCTCTACGGATACCCCTTCAAGTGTTTCCCGAACGCTTACAAAGGGTACCATCAAATACAGATGACAACAGAAGATGAGGAGAAAACAACTTTCCATACAAGCCAAGTAGTTTATTGCTATACAAAGATGTCATTCGGCCTAAAAAATGCCATAGCCATATATCAACGGCTAGTGGACAAAGCTTTTGAAAAGAATATTGGTAGAAAATTGGAGGTATAAGTTGATAACCTCGTGATAAAAAGCCACATGACACATGAAATTCTCAAAGATATTGAAGAAACCTTCAGGACTTTAAGAAAGATAAACATGAACTGTAATCCAAAGAAGTGCACCTTCAGAGCAGAAGAAGGTATGTTCCTAGGCCATGTTGTAAACACAAAAGGAATCAAAGCATGTCCGAAAAAGGAAGAAGTAGTAATAAAGCTGCAATCCCCAAGGACATTGAAAGAAGTACAAAGTCTGAACGAAAAACTTGCAAGTCTGAACATATTCTATCTAAATCCACGGAAAATTCACTGCCTTTCTTTAAAACCCTAAAAAAGTGCATAAAGAAGAGCGACTTTAGTGGACAGCGGAAGCGGAAGAAGTGTTCATAGAAATGAAGCAGCGGATATCCGAATTACCAATGTTAACCGCACCGAGACAAAAAGAAGAATTTATAATGTACCTTCCGCAGCAAGAAAAGCAATCAATGCAGTCCTATTGATAGAAAGGGACTCATAACAGATGCCAATCTAATTTGTCAGCCGTGCCTTACAAAGCCCAAAAATTAACTACAACCCAATGGAAAAGCTGATACTAGCATTGGTACATGCAACAAGAAGATTAAGAAGGTACTTCCAGGCGCATCTGGTGGGGGTCATTATGGACCAACCAATCCAACAAGTTCCATCACAACCAAAAAACACTAGAAGAATGGCAAAGTGGACCGTGGAGCTGGGGGAACATGGCAGCAGTTATAGACCAAAGACGTCCATCCGAGGTCAGATCTTGGATTACTTTATTGCGGAGAAGATAGAGGAAGAACCCCCAGCTACGGACATACCTGTGGAAGAAGAGATCCTATAGCAATGGACCTTGTTTACGGATGGATCCTCTTGCTTAGAAGAATCCAGAGCTGGATTGATTATCATAAGCCCAGAAGGAACAGAGTTCACCTACACTATGAGGTTCGAGTTTGAAGCATTGATGTGTCGACTTGTATAGGTTGTTATTTTAGTTATCAAGTTTTACATTTATACTTTGTCGACTTTACATAAAACAACACTTTAACGGGCAGTGTACCCGATCAGATGTAGCTTTATTGGTAAGTAGGGTGTCGATCACTAAGAGCGAGAGCGTTAATCTTTTACTCTATCAATATTTTGGTTAACTAAATTAAGTTAAATTTAAACATATAGTTATTTTAATCTATGTTAAACCAATGCTAACTATGTATAATCCTAATCTTAAAACAGATAAAGGGGGGGGGGGGGTTTCAGTTCTGAAGGGACTTAGTACAGGTTGTGTGGTAAAAACTATTACGATTAAAAGCAAATGCGTACAATACTAAAAATACATAGTGAATTTATTGACGACGTCAATGACCCTAAAACACGGGGTATTATACCTTCTCCTACCACTACTTCCTCAACCCCAACTCTTCCAAATGCACCATCAAAAACTCCATCCACAAATCAAACCTCCTCAAGCCAAGATAATACATCTTCTTCTTTTCAATCAAAACTTCAAATTTCACCTCCCTTCTCAGCATTCACTCACCCTCCTTTTCTAGACCAAGTAAACTTTCATTCGGACTTTTGTCACTATTGCTTAGGAACTCGTAAACTCTTTCATGTTTTGAAAGATGACCTCAACCGAATCAAATCTCTCATAATTGGGCCCTCAACTCTTTTCCCCTCATCCATCATTACAAACTCTCGTTAAAATATATACTAAATAATCTACTAGCTTTCTCTTTTTAGATGCTTTAATTATGTTATGTTATGATTATCTTATGTTGTATCTTCATATATTGTCTTACATGGCTATGTATGATCTTTTTAGAATTTGAATGGACTTTATTTATGAAGTGTGGATTATAATGTTGAGATATTTGTCATGCTATGTTGGTTTGCACTTGTATTTTTAACCTTGTTTTGTAGCAAACAAACTATCATAAGATCGATCCTTTGGTGCCACGAACAAGGGGAAGCATACATCAAGGGCGGGTCTTTAATCATCGACTTCTTTCTCTCTACTACAACTCGACGATCAACCTTTTTGGATTCGACAAAAAAGGGGAGAAATAGAATTTAACTCATTAATAATTTATAAACATCTAATTTTATACTAAATGAGTTTATGTTTTGTCATCATCAAAAAAGGGAGATTGTTAATACAAATAATGTCTAAAACGTTATTTATATTTTTTGACCTCTCGATGTTTTGATAATAACAAAATGTGAAAACGTTTACGATAAAATTAAACATTTATAAATTACTAATCGTAAAATTCCATTTCTAAGATTAATCACTTAAGGTATGGATAAACAAATCATTAAAGATGATTAGTGATCAAGAAAATAATTTTTATTTCCTAAACCTTACATTTTTACAAAAGTATTTTTACAAAAATAAAAACACAAAATAATTTTTTATAAAAGAAATGTTTTATTAAATTATTTAATTTGAAATCAGATTTTCCCTTCAAAATGGAAGGTTCTAAAACAGATAACACCTTCCTCACAAAAAGACAAAAAGGGGAGCGTAGTCTACGGTGACCCCCTTATAGGCCTGGCGGCCCCCTTATATATAAGGGACCGTCGGGACCGCCGTCAGTACAACGACTCCTTTTTGTGCCTATAAATACTGGGCCACCCCATCTGAAAAACAGAACTTCTTGCCACGAATTTTTTCAGATCTGTAATTCTCTCTTCTTCCTTTCTTTCTAAAACACATATCTTGATCACTAACATATCTTGATCTTGTTTTCAAGTGATTAATTCTTTCTTCCTCCCTTCTTCTTCTTCTAATCAAGTGCAAGAGAAGAACAATCGTATTCTTCTACATACGATTTGTTATCAAGTGATCTCTCTCTTCCTCCTCAAAGATCACATATCTTCATTACATTTACTTTGTATTGTTGTGTAAATTGGATTGAGTGTAGATCCAATAGTGTAAATTGTGTATTGGTGTGATTTGGATTGTGTGTCAATCCAAGGGTATATATCTTGTGAGTGTATAAAGACTTTGTGAAGTCTTAGATTGGTTCTAGCTAAGATTAGGACTCGACATCTAGCTTAGTGTCGGAAAAGAAAGTAAGCGACGTGTAAACGGTTTTCTCCGCCTAAAGGGAGCTTGTTGACATAGTGAAATCTCGAGTGGAGTACTCGGGGAGTGGAGTAGGAACGAAGAGGTGCTTCGTTGCCGAACCACTATAAATCTTGGTGTCTTGGTTTGATCGTTTCTTTCTCTATCTCTTTAGTGTTATTGTTTACTTAGTTCATTATATTAGATATTTTAGTTGTGATTCATATTGTTGATTGATTGACATATAACTCGAATCTAACAATTTTCAAAGCAAAGTTTTAAAACTACCAATTAACCAGTAAACTATTCAACCCCCCTTTAATAACTCGTATGGGGTTTTTCCTAAAATATGTCTAATGGAGATTCTATTTATTATGTAGGTTGATGTATCGACCGCATTACTCCAAATTTTTTGTGGGATAGATTGTTCATTTAACATGGCTCTACTCATTTCTTGTAGGGTGCGGTTCTTTCTTTCTACTACCCCATTTGATTCTGGAGTACTAGGAACAGAGAAATTGTGAGAAATTCCATTTAACTCACAATAGTTTCCGAATTGTACTTCATTATCAAATTCCTGACCATTATCCGATCTAATTGACACTATGGAACATCCTAATTTATTTTGAATCGTTTTACTAAAAATTTCAAACTCACCAAATGCTTCGGTTTTATTTCCTAAAAATCT
>BQNB010168611.1:0-13871 GCA_026074375.1 Tanacetum coccineum
GAGAAGTCATTGGATATCAGGAATGAAGAAAACATATCATACCACGCGCGTGGAGCTTGTTTCAACCCATAAAGAGCTTGTTTCAACCTTCAAATCCATCTGGTTGGCTAACATAAACCTCTTCCCATAGATTACCATTCAGAAATGCAGTCTTTACATCCATTTGATAGACGACCATGTTCATATGAGCAGCAAACGCTAGAAAAATTCGTATAGCCTCTAATCTTGCAACCGGAGCGAAGGACTCTTCAAAATCGATTCCCTCTTCTTGACGATAACCACGAGCGACCAACCGAGCCTTGTTTTTCAGAATACCTCCTAACTCATCAAGCTTAACCTTATAGATCCATTTAAGAGTGATGACAAATGCTTTATCAGGAGGAGGAACAAGTTCCCAAACTTCAAGACGTTCAAATTCATGAAGTTCCTCTTGCATAGCTTCAATCCAACATGCTTGAGTTAATGCGTCTTTGTAGTTCTTAGGTTCGACTGATGTGAGAAAGGCATCATAGTAGCAGAATAAGGCTTGTTCATGGATTTGTAGTCGTGTGGAAACTGGTCTGTCGAGATCATCGATTATATTCTCAAGTGGGTGATCCTTAGTCCATTTGCTATTGTGTTCAGAAACTTGGTGATCGGGAGGCACAATTGTATGAATAACATCCGTTGATGAGGATTGATCAGAAGTAACTTTTGGAATTGGAATACCAAAGTACGGATCATTACCCATATGTGCGACTTCAATATCATGATTATCTTCTTCAACATCATGTCATTAACATATAGGCAAATGATGACTCCTTTACCAGATTTATCAAATTTGCAATATACACATTTGTTAGCTTTGTTAAGTAAATAACCATTAGACAAAACCACTTCATCAAATTTTTGATGCCATTGGTTAAGTGACTGCTTTAGTCCATAAAGAGACTTAATCAGTTTACACACCTTGTTTTCATTGCCAGGCATGGTGAAGCCCTGAGGCTGGTTCATATAGACCTCCTCATCCAATTCAACATTCAAGAAAGCTATCTTCACATCCATCTGATGAATAATCAGATTGTGAATTGATGTCATAGCAAGCAGCAGTTTTATGGTACGGATACGTTCCACTGGAGCATAAGTATCAAAGTAGTCTATCCCTGACTTCTATCTAAAGCCCTGAATGACCAGTCTTGCCTTGAACTTTTCAATAGTTTCATCTATGCTCAGTTTTCTTTTAAAGCTTCATTTGCAACCAAAAGGTTTGCACCCTAGAGGTAGATCAACCAATACCCAAGTGTTGTTGCCCATGATGGAATCCATCCCATAATTAATTGCTTCTTTCTAGAAAGCAACATCCTAAGACTTCATGGCCATCAAATGTCTTGGGGTCATCATCAACATTAAAGCAATAGGAGTATTGGTCAAAGACCTTATCTCTTGTTCCTTTAATTAAGTATAACTAAAATTCAGGTCCAAAGTCCTTTGGAGTCTTATTCTTTTTGCTTTTTCTAAGCTCAGGTTCAAGTCGCTGAACAACCTCTTTAGTGACCTTTTCAGGGACCACTGAACCACCAATGTCTTTAGTTCCTTTAGGAATACTGAGACTTGGTCTAGGGACTGAAGATAATCTATTCTCATCAAAAATAGCATCCCTTGTTTAAATTATAGTGTTAATTAAAACTGATTTATTAGGTTCAATAACAAAGAACCTAAAAGCCTTGGCCATGTAAATTGTGAGTAGTCGTCGACAATAACGAGCGAGGTTCTTTCTTTCCATTGACACTCGCGACACGCATTGGCCCACACAGATCCATATGCAACAGATAGAGTTTTTCTTGATTGGTGTCCTCAGATTTAGGTTTGTGAGGTTTCTTTGAACTTTTGCCTAATGCACATGCAGAACATAAGTGATCCTTTTTAAACTTGAGCTTAGGGAGACCTCGGACAAGTCCATGTCTTGCAAGATGATTAATAGCACCACGTTTCAAGTGCAGATGACGACGATGACATAACCAAGACCTTGTTTTAGAAGCCTCTGACAATAGACAAATGGGAGAGGGACGCCTTCTCTATTCCCAAGTGAGTGTGTATATCTCACCTGCATTGTCTGATTAACAAACTCAGTTCCATTATCCGTACTGATGCGACGGACAGTTTCCTTAAGCCGTACTTGGATCATCTTCAAAAAGTTGATAATAAAAGCTGGAGCTTCATCTTTTGATCGCAAACATTTTACCCATGTAAATTGAGAGTAGTCGTCGACAATAACGCCAGGAATGATGTACTTCTTTCCATTGACCTCTCCGACGACACGCATTGGGCCCACACAGTTACATATGCAACAATATAGAGTTTCTTATTGTTTGGTGTGCCTCAGATTTATGTTGTGAGGTTCTTGAACTTTTGCCTAATGCACATGCAAGAACATAAGGGTTCCTTTTTAAACTTGAGCTTAGGGAGACCTGACAAGTCTATGTCTTGCAAGATGGATTAATAGCACCCAAAAGTTAAAGTGAGATAGACGACGATGCCTACCCAAGACTCGGTGTTAGAGACTCTGGACATAGACTATTGGGAAGAGGACGCCTTATATTCCCAAGTGTAGGTGTTTAAAGATTATCCCCTCGAGATCTCGTCAATAAATCAACACCTTTTAGATTACGAATGAAGCATGTATGTTGACGAAAGGCCACTTCAAGATTGGAATCACAAAATTATCCCATAGAAAATAGATTATGCCCAAGTCCATTCTACGTAATATAACCCTTGAAATTAGTAACATTCCCAAATTGATAGTCTTCATAACCCATTTTCTTTGCAAATTGATCATTTCCGAATTTGACTGTTTTAACCCCAAAAAGAATTTAATGATGAAATTGGTGAGCTGAGATCGATCTTCGGTATGTGCTTTGAGCAATCGGAGTCCAAATACCCCACACCCACCCATAACCCACCCAAACAACAAGAGGAAAATTTAGTAAACCGACATTTATTAAGAGAAGTGATGGGAACATTGGTTTCTTTGTGGATCCCCAGGATTTTACTGGGTTCTGTTTGTTAGTAGACATTGGTTTTTTACCTTAGTTTTGGCTAACGGGACTAGTATTCTTATTTTCCTAGGTTTCCTTGAGGTTACCAAATTAACCCATGTTTGGTGTGATTAAGATTTCTAGAACTATGGTTTTCTAGGAAGGCACTTCATTAGTGTGGTTAATCCTAGTTAAAGGGCACGCATTTCCTATAATAGTGAAGGTTCGACCGGTAGGTCTCCAAATATATCCCATCTTAGTGAACACTTTTCCTGTTGGTTTCCAAATCTCTTTCTTAGATTTTCTCTTCTTAGGTTTAGCATGAAATTTCACATCATTCATAGAATTAGAAACACACAAATTATCAGAAATATCACTGAATTTATTCTTGTTTCTTGTGAATTCTCGCACAGACACAGATCCATTTACTTTAACAGTTACCATTCCTTTTATTCAAACTAGATTTAACGTTCCTAGAGTGAGCTTCTACGTTATTCTTCGAATTACTACTTGGTGTTTGCTGAATCTTATCATTCCTGGTATTGCTGAAGGTGGATTCGCTTAGAACTAGCAAAAAAGTCTTACTCACTGTAGAATGCAACACATGTTGTTAGAAACTATGTTTGAAGTCGAGGCTGGTTTTGTGTTTTCTGTGGATGTGAGTGATTCTGCAAACCTAACTTTCTTGTCCTTTTCCTGGTGTGACATCAACTAATGTGATCAAATTTGTTGAATGCTTAGGGCAAGTCTACTTCTGTGTGAAAGCAAATCATGAATGACTTTGGTATACCTAAAGGCAGTCTCTATAAGTGAATCTTGAGGATTAATTCGATTTTACATGTTCGACTATATCTTAAGGACCAAAGTTCTTCTGAGGTGTGCTTAATATAAGAGGAGATGTGAAGTCCTTTTATTCAACAATTTGATGGCGTGATTGGTACCATATCATCCTTAGGACACTTTTGGATCAACAGGAGTGGGTCTGAATAGCCTCCTTATCTAATGCTTTTCCTTTAAGTTTCCTTAACTCATTTTTTAGGGCTGCTAGGACCAAACCTTGTTCCTGAAGTTTTGCATTTAAATCAGAAATTTCCCCAGACTTTATATTGACTTGTTTGATTAACGCATCACATTGTTCTTTTGATTGAACACGTTTTGGTTTAATCGAGTCATAAAGTTGCTTATAAGTCTGTTTCAAATTCTCATTCTCAGCAACAAGTTTTGTCACTTTATGTTCCAATTCAATGTTAAAGTGTCTCAATTTCATCCTGTCACATTTTGACTTTACTATGGTCCACTTTTCCTGTTATAGGACTTAATTTGCTCTTTTTTACTTGACTACTGCTGTGTCTTTCTCTTGAAGACTGAGCTCTCAAATTCACTTAATTTCAAACAACTGAGTAAAACTTTGGTGCATTTTATCTAATAACATGTTTGTTGTGAAAAATTACTTGATTAATGTTGAGAATCAGCTTCCAAAGTGATGCAATGTTTTCAAGAGTTGTAAACTCTTTACAAAGTTTATCGTAAGTTCTTTAGCTATCAATTCCTTTTTGTTGAGAAGCTCTGTCTTTGAGGTCGGACCCACTTTTGACATTACAGTCACTCAGTTCACAACCATCATTCACTAATAACAAATTCACTAACAAATTTTACAATATCATGATCAATGGCTTGTGCCAATGTCGTTTATTTTCACTCAAACTACTTGATTTCATTTTAACTTCGAAGTTCTGGAATCCAAGCGATGTTGTTCGTCAGCCTGTTCCATTGATAAAAATACATTTTAGACATCAGCAATTCTTCATCAACACTTGTAAGATTGAAGTTTTTGAAGATTTCTCTTTTTAATTCTTTTATAAAACAGTATAATTTCATCATCCTGAAACATGCCTTTGATATGTTTAAACCCACATGTGCCATAGTGATAGCTGTGGCAGTGTGTTCTTTCTTTGACAACCGGATTCAAGCCAGCAAGATGACGTTTTAGCTCTTTCAAAGCTATATTCACCATACTCCCTTTAGGAAATTCTTTTGGAACCAACTTTTGTTGGTTGTGGTGAAGGAGATGGGTCTAAAGATGAAGGACCAGAAGTTGCTTTCCATTAGCTTGTTCACTATATTATTCAGATTGTCGAACAAATTATTTGTTGTAATCGTTATTAAGAACCGCATAATTAATAGGTTTAGTGTTCACTTTATTTTTTACAACCATTGGATCTTGTTCTTTCAAAAGCATTTTTGGAACGATCTCTCCAAAGATTAATGTTCATCAGTATCAGGAATCCAATAGTTATCCATTTTAAGAATGACATTCCCGTCATACAGTTTTGGCTTTGACTCCCAAACTTTCTTCAGATAGAAAGGTTTTTCAAAACCGATAGCTTGTTTTGTGGAATGATCATAACAAATTTTGGATTTAGTCATCATATGAACAGTTTGCGCAGATTGACCTCTTTTGAAAATGATATTATCAAGTTGCTTAATTTTCTTTTCTAAAGCAATTTCTCTATCAATATTTCTGTTTTCTTCCATTTTTAAATTATTTTTGAGATCGATACGTTTGCATTAAAAGAATCCTTTTCTTGCACTTGTTAGAAAAGGGTTTGCTTAAGACGTTCATCTCGGCATACTGTTCATTTGATCCTGAAAAACTATTCTCAACATTTTGCATTTCTTTCAAATCTTTAACCTCTTCTTTATATCTGTCAAGCTCGGTAGTCAAAGCTTTATTGGCACTTTTATATTCCAGATTAACATTGGTGCAGTTCATCACTTGGGTATTTAATTGTTCAAACATAGATAATATCAGGAATTCGATTGAGCAGAAGAATTAGTATTCTGGACAGTTTTCCCTGTTGTGTTTCACTCATTTTAATGTGAATAAGGAACTGATTTTGCTATCCCTGGTTATATTTCTGTTTTCTGTCTGATTCACATCATTAGACTGTTCGAAGAGAGTCATTATCTATCACTTTGTTTGATTAAAGCATAGATCAGTTTTATCCGGATTGGGTACCTTAGTGAGTGAGCTGTGGCATTCCTGGAAAGATTCGCCATGAGAGCAATCTTGGCTGAGTTAAGTTCATCACAATCAGAGTCATAGGCATCCAGATCATCGGCTTGATAAGCAGCATTGTGGGTAATGACAGTCTGAGAGGTTTGTCGTGTCAGAAGTCCTGGATCTGCCAAAAATGCTATTTCTTCCTTGTTAAAAACTAGACACTTGCTTGGCTTGAACACAACAATACTTTATCATTGAACCACGGTTTCATCCCTTTTTCTCTTGGCTTAGTGACACTGCCTTGGACGATATGATCCCTCCCCTTTACAATTGTAAACAGATGACAGTCCGTTGTTTCCCTGTGTTGCTTATACTTGCTCCAGGGGATGTATTTTCTCGTTGTTCCAGCAGCATAAGTAGTTTGTCTCCCCTGAACAGGTTGATAGTTACTTTTTCCATCATAGATGGTAGCTTGTTGACGAGGGTTTGATGAAGTCCTTAGCTGATTGTTGGTAGTAGGATACCGGGATGTGACAACAGCAGTTAAGAATGACATCATGTGATTGATCGCATCAATTGGATCATCCCCTTTCTGGAACACTGGAACAATTAGACCAGAGTCTGGTTGGGAAAATTCAGATTGTTGATGTTGGTAAGTTGTGGGAGCATATTCTAATTGTGGGATGGATGATTATGGAGAATAAACATTGTGGTGAACTGAGGATTGGTACTCATTTGATGGATAAGTGATTGAAAGAGGTGTTGATTGACTGGTTGTGAATTGTTGAGTCTGATAAGGTGTTACAAACTGTGAAGACGGATATGGTGAAACATGATGTTGAATTTGAGAGTTCGGGAGAGTGTGTAGAATGAGATTGATAATTGAGGAGGTATTGGTGAAGATTCAACTAAAGCAAGAGGATCGGAAGTTCACGTTCATGCATCAAAACCGAACTTCATTTGCAGGTTTTCGTGTTGTTGCAGGTAAGCATAAAGCTGATCAACATTGGTAGTATGCAAGTCTTTGACCAATTTAACATCAGTAACAAATTTGCTCCATTCATCAGGAAGAGTTTAAAAACTTGGTGTTAACTTGAAATTGCTCCAATGGCATCTTGTAGATGTTCATATCATTGAGTAACAGAGTGAACCTCAAGTTGTTTCAATGTCAACGGACTCTCCTTTCTTGTAAATGAAACTTATCGTTTTCATCTTAAGCTTTCTATTTTCCGTTCTTGTTTTGTTACGGACGTTCCTTGCATTATCAGTTTAATTTCTCCCATAACGATCTTTTTCAACACGGTTGTTTGACTCACAAGTGCATAGATTTCAGTTGGAAGGCCTTGGAGCAAATGTTGTTATTGCTTTGATGGGTCTCAATCAGCTTGAAATGGCTTCAGCTGGGAGTCAGTTTTAATATAGTCATTAAGGCCTTGTTAACTCCATCTCTCAGTGATTGAAGGACAATCGAGTGGTCCTTTTTCTACAGAGGCAAGGAATCATTATTCCATGAGGTCTATTCAAAATATACAGTTCCATTTCGGCTCTTCCAAGATTCATACAAGTGTTTTTCAAGCATGGTGGTTTGTTGTCTAATCCATAAAAAGTAAGGTGACTTGATCGGAATGAGTGTCTTGTGTATGGTATCTAAAAAGATTTCAAATTGATCAATCGGTGATAGAAGAAATTGTGTTTAGTTATGTGATTGTTGAGTACTTGAAATGAAACTACACGGGCTTTTTACAATCTCGACAAAACCGGAAAAATACATGTTAACTGTTTCACTGGGATTTTACAAGTCAATGAATTAATCGTATTAATTTAAATTTGAGTTAGTGTGTATTAAATGAATTGTCTTGTTTCGTCCTTTAGTTCGGTTATCAAGAAACCTAGTTCGGTTGATTTCTTGTTCGGTTCCAACTAAGGTTACTTGTCTCGGTTGATCTTGTTCTGGTTCCATATAAAGTTACTAGTTTAGGTTGGTCTTGTTTGGTTCCAACTAAAGTGACTAGTTCGGCTTACTCGTTCGTCTTACTCGTTCGGTTTACTCGTTCGGTTCTCAATGAAAATCTAGTTCGGTTCCAAATGAGAACAACTAGTTCGGTCCTTCTAGTTCGGTTCCAACTGAGTTAAATCTCGTTCGGTTCTAACTAGTGAGCACTCGTTCGGTTCCAACTGACAGGAGTCTAGTTCAGTTCCAACACAGATGAACTAGTTCGGTTCTCTTGATCGGCTTACTCGTTCGGTGACCTTGTTCGGTTGTACTCGTTCGGTTCCAACTACTACGAAACTCATAAATGACACATGTTGAATGAATTTTTAGCTAAAATTTTTGTACAAAAAGTGTTACTATACCCTATAGGAACAAATAAAAAATGGAAATACTTTAAGGTTTTTACACCAAAAATTTGAATCAAAGATTTTGTTCTTTTATAAAGATTTTTGATCACAAATCACAAGACAAGCACAAAAAACTTTAAGCATACCACTCTATGGCTCTTGATTACAATTGAAGAAACATGTAATCTTATGATCTTATACCAAGATACAAGAAGAGAGATGAGGGTTGTGTGTTTAGATGAAGAAAGTGATAAAATGGATGATGTTATTATATGTGGAAAAATATGAAAACGAAATGATAAACCAAACCCTATCCAAGGCTAGGAGGGGGTTTTATATAGTAATTAAATTGGCCAGCCCTTGGGATTGATGGTTCCCATGGGCCTTGGGCCAGATAGATTCTATTCTTCACTTTAATACTATCTACGAGCTAAGACCGTTTACAACTTGGAAGTGACCGCACTTTTTGTGTTTCACAACAACTTGGGATTTGCTTGTCCTCAAGCAAATGGACTTTTCACCTAGACAATAACATTTTAAGGGTCATTTTAAACTACTCTTTAAAAAGTATTTTACAACACAACCTTCTAGACCTTGAAATTAAAAGCACGGAAAGTTATAATACTAGCAACCTCACATAAATGTTTGGGATTCTCTCTTTCACTCGGATGTATAATAAATTTTAACATTAAGGAGAAACATAAAATCAACACTCATTACCTGTCATAGCATATAAATTACCATTAGGCTTGGTAAAAGGATCAAACCTCCACCGCTAGGCGCAAGCATTATTCATTACTATCCAAGAGGTCTTTTTAAAGGGTTGTGGGTTATAAGTGTAAGATAACATATAATGGAAACGGAAACGAATGGGATACATTTGGGTGGCTTTGGGTGAATTTGGAGTGGAAGGGTTAGCTAATTATTCTTACACGCAATACAGTTGGGTTTGGTTGCTAAGCCAAGACTCGGACGGAAGGATATACAAACTCTACACAACTCTACATCAATTCTTTTCTTGCTTTTTTCTATATTTTTATAACATAATACATCATAACTTGGGGTTTATAACACGTACCCCTACACTTGAGCTTTTGCATGCTCGAAATTTACAATCTAACTAATGATCCGATTTGAGGTGGATCAAAATAACATGGAGATCATCTAACAAATATAGGGGGTATTGACTTAACTTCTCTTCCCCATTCTTCTGTGAAATAAATACTACCATAAATCCTAACGTCCAAATCAGTATTTACATGGATACGGAATTAGAACGTGTACTCATATAATTAACTTGGGTTTAAATCAATAATGTACTAAAAAATTGAGTACATACAAGAGTGGCAGGGCTTTTTGTGTAGTAATGATTGGTTTAAGGGTCGACAATGTATTCATTTAATAGTCGGGCTTAACCAGAAATGATGAGGAACGTGAAAATGGATAGGTTCAGAGGGGTGTACTCAGGGGTATCCTGCACTTAAAGGTGATGTGCATGAGCAAGTGTGTGGGATAGTTATATGGTATCGGTGTGACCTTCATAACAATTACAGGTTAAAAACAATAGGTCAATAGTAGTGCCTTCTATTCAAGAAACCTACACAATTACTATACGGTCTCGGGATGCATAACAATAACAAGTTTTAGAACTTTAATATATACCAGTACACTCTTTTAATCCTTAGTACACCAATACCTATAGTTCCTAGAAAAAGGCGCAAAACCACGCATACACATCCGTAACGACGGAATAGACACACATGATTGCTCACTCCTTAACGCGAACCTCACATTTTGGGGGGTGGAATTTGAGTGTCTTTGTGCTAAGTAATATAATTCCTATCCATAGAGAAGATCTCTTATTACTTGGTTTTCAGTCGGTATGTGTCATAATTTTTTTAAAATTTGGGGTCAAAAATCACCTTTATGCTTATGTTTCGATTATTACCGATATATTACACATCATTTTAAGGACAAAGCAAAAGGCAAATGAAAGAATAGTCTCTAAGGCTTATCCCCCCTACACTTAAGTTGAACATTATCCCTAATGTTCTATAAAAGTACCCGTAAGAACGAATTAAAGGGAAAAGGAAACAAGTAAAAGAAAGTAGTACTCCCCTGGTTTGCTTAATAATGGAGAAGAAACATGCGATATCTGGTTAAATCGTCCTCCAAGAATCATCCAATGAAACTTCCTAAGAACTTCCAAGCTTCTTCTCGTCAAATATTACCTGTAATCAAAGACAAAGACAATTATACCAAGCATAAAATGTGCGATATAATAATATACAATTATGAAATTAGGGTTTGACTCGATAAAGCAGTAAAGATAGGATGAGAGAATTGTGAAACTCGTTGGTTTTGCAGGTTTATAACAAAAGATTACATATTTTAAATGTTATGCGAGTTTTATTTTAAAAAATAATTATAAACTTTAAGTTTTCTGGACCTGGGCGTTTGACGCCGTTAGGAAAATCCTGACGCCGTCACAGGTGTAGTGGTGACGGCGTCGCGTGTAAATCGTGACGCCGTCTCCATGTTATGTGAAAACGAAATTTTTGTTTTTGATGAAAAATTTTCTGCACTTGATTCCATAAGTTAGTTCCTGTACATATAGATGCATAAAACCTGAAAATTGACAATTTACTCATATGACTCGAAACTGACGCGAATTAATCTAAACAATTTATTTAACATGTTTGAACTTGGTTTTAAAAACTGGATAAATTCCCCTACACTTATTGTTGCAAAATACCTTTGATTGCAAATAAGACGAAGTTACAAACAAACAAAGCATGATTACAAGATAGAGTTCGAACATGATAGAATAAAATGAAAAGAGTAAAACACAAGACACTCCCTATGTAGGGGAAAAGTAAATATTGGGTTGCCTCCCAAAAAGCGCTTTTCTTTATTTACGAGTCTTGTAGCTAGACTCGAAGTCACACGTTTTTACGTGTCGTAGAAGTGGTCCAAGTCGATGATTTCCCTTAGACTTTCTCTTTCGGAGAGCTTCCTAGTGGTGGGGATTGACTGTAGTGTTTTGGTAAACTCCTCTCCGTCTGGGTCGATTAGTCTAATCTTGGTGTGCCATGCTCCATCTCCGTTTTTGAGTGGTTTATCCCAATTAATAAGTTTTTTTATTAGGTCCTCTGATTCCCACATATTACTTTTAAGGTTAATGGGTATGGCTCCTAAGAATTCTACCATCCTCCTAAACACTAAGGTATCCTTAAAAGGATTGAGTTAGGCATCTCTAGCAACCTAGGGTCTATGATGGAACTAATATCCTTGACAATCATGAAGTCTACAACATAGGTGAAGTTTCCTACGAAAACATGCATCCTTTTAATTCTTCCTGTGAAGTTGCTAACTCCTCTATTCGAATTTTCCCTAGGGTCAAGTCGCTCTCTCCTCCATGATCAAGTATACATTCATTCGGTCATGATATTTAGAGGAGAGTTAGGGTCAATGTAGGCTTTTTTCACATGCATGTGCCCAATGTTGCATGGAATCTTGAGGTTTGATGGGCATCCCTCCGTGATGATGGGGTTCTGTAGAAATATTGAAGGGATTGGGCCACACATAAGGTATTTGTGATATGCTAATTCACTCCTAGTAGGGAATGTGTCGAAATAATCCACTTCATTGCTCTCGTGCATTGGTTCCTCATTGCGGAATTGTCCTCCTTCGGGTCTATCTCGATAAACATCCGTTGCATACTACTCATTGATGCAGACGGAGTTCAGTGTTGGACGATGGGGGAAACCTATCAGTTGATTCGAAGAATGAATTGAATTTGAGGGACTTTTCGGTGCTGAATGTAACGGATGATCGGGTGGTGTAGGAGGGTTGACGTGGATATTTTCTGGGTTGTCCTCTTCTTCTTTATTCTCTTTTTCTCCGTCATTATGAGAGCCGCTTTTAAGACAACCATGACTTGAGCAGGTTAGTCAAACCGTTAGTGTTGACTTATGTATCTGTTTCAATGTATGGGTTATGTGTTATTTGTACTAATATGTGTTTATATGTGTTTATGTGGGATATGTAAGATTGGGATAATCAATCCATTACGCGTGATCGTTATCAATGTGATTGGGATTTGTGTTGGATTTTGTGGAATTCATTTCGTTCACTTTTGGTGACAAGGAAATGATTTTGGTGATTGAAGCGGTTTCGCGTTAATTGTGTAAGTAATTATACGTATACGTATTTATGTGTTAGTAATATTAGGATGAGATTAGGTTCTAGTAGTTAGAATAAGGAAGAAATGAAATTTCTATTTTTGGAAAGTTAGGATTAATAAAAATGAAAAGTTATTTATTTTTAAAAGTCTAGTACATTGCGTTTACGCAAAAAGGTATGCGCAAATAAGCTTAGGTTTTTATAAAAACTTAAGGTAATGCAAATAATTAAGTAATTAATAATTAAAAAAAAGATAAGGGATTCGGCCGGATTTAAGGATTAGGGAGGAAAAAGGAAAAACAAATCCTACCCTAATTAAAATTGGTAAAAGATATCTATCCTAAACCTTTTTGTAAACCTTATAAATACCAAAAACCCTTCTCCCCTTGTATTTACATTGTTCCAGCCGAATTTATTGAGGAGAGAAAGAAGAAAAATATTTTTTTCAAGATTGGTGATTTTTGTGTTCAAGATTTGAAGATTTAAGGTATAAATTATAATCCTTTGAGTTAATTATCATTAAAAACATGTAATAATTATTATGATGGAATTAGGGTTATATAAAATCTGTAAATTAATGATGTTTAATCATATTGCAATGATTAGGGTTTAATTAAGATCATATGGGTGTATTCGTTAGGGTTTAGATCGCGTTAAAACATGATTTAGATTAGGGCAGAATTTAGGGTTGTGTTGTTCGGCTGTTGTCTCAATGATGGTAATAGCTTTTATCAAGTTTCCGGTGTCTATAACGTAGCTCAGAGAGTCTAGTTTTCAGAACATCCGGCCTCGAAGGTTTATGAGGTCGGGAAGTCATTCAATTATTGTTTGCAAGAAAAGTTGTCAAAACAGTAAATATGGGTCAGATTTGGGGGGTCTGATTTCAGGGAGTAAAACCAATACTTAAAATTCGAATTAGGATTATCCATTTTATAGAAGTCAAGTTCTATGTGTCTATTAAACTTCCATAAATTTTTAGCCTCTGATTTGTTGTCTAAGTATGGTTTTTAGGGTCATACTTTTTAGTGTGCAATCAGATCCGAATTAAGACTATTTTGAAGTTTGATTTTCTTAGAAGTACTTGTGCATGGAGATCAGTAAGTAGAGGTTTTGAGTACGTCATGTCGCGTTAAAATTCTACAGTTTTGAACAAATTGTGTCTAAATAGTGAAACTTGTTAATAAAGTGGTTAAAGTTGGGTATGGTGTCAAGGTGACCCATGAGGGTAATTAAACATCTTAGACGTCCATCATATGATAGTTACATGTGCATTAAGCTTTTGGCTTAGTAGCGTGTAACACGAGTTATTTTGTTGTTTAGATTTGTGC
>BQNB010168613.1:2864-13871 GCA_026074375.1 Tanacetum coccineum
GGACCTTTAAAACGCTAAACGGACCTTAACGGGCCCAATGAGGCCCGTTAAGCCAAAAATAAGCTCGATGAGCTTATTAATAAGCCAAACAGAATATTGTAGCTTAAATAAGCTTAACAAATGTCTTAGTGCTTTTCAGAACTTTTAAGCCATAATAAGCTTGTTAGAGCTTATTTATAAGCTATGGCAGCTTATATGGTTTATTTGGACATAATTAAACATAATGCCACTTGTTGGCATTTAATTGGAATGAAAATGCAATTTTTGTAAAGTCTAGGGACTAAAAGTGTAATTAATGAAACTTGGGGGTTTAAAATGTAAATAAAGTATATTTATAAACCCAGGGGCTGTTTTGTATTTATAAGAAACCTAAGGGTATATTTGTGAACAAAAGTGAATTAATGAAACACTTAACAAATTGGTCGAATATTAAGATGTTCGGACATTGAACGGGTTTAATTAACAACTTAATAAATAAGTATATTTATTAACAATGATTTCGCGTTTCTCGAGAACCATAGATATTGTAAATACAATAACCATGTGCACCACCACACAAGTGATAACAGTATATATAAACTTAAAATGGAATTTAGTTTATACAATGAGTCGTTAGCTTAAATGTGTAGACTAAGACTTGACCGTATTTACTTAGGTACTTGACGGTGTGATTCACTGCTTACTTGGATATTTATTATCATTCAGAGAACTACCTGCTAAGGTGAGTTCATAGCCCCATGTTTTAATGTTATTTAAATGATTTACATCTTTGGGGTGAGAACATGCTTTGTTTTACAAATTGGACGCAAGTATACATTTTATACAACGATCACGTGTTTGCCTAAGTAGCGATAACTCATTGAGCCCTTTATCATGAACTGTTAGTTGCATAGTTGTAGTTGAGAACTGCATTGTGTGAGCGCGAATGTTATTGATAGATCTATTTGGGATTGACGATCCCCGTTCGGGTGATTAGCTATCACTGGGAACGAACGTATACCATGTCGGATTCGGGATGTTTCGGGTTAGAACATCATTCACGGGCATTCATTGGCAATATTTTGCATTCATACATGTCGAGCCTCAGTGTCATGAGCTTAGGAAAACGTGACCACTTTTTATGATGTTTGCATGTGTTGCTAAATCATACACTTGGAAATCTTGCGGTCCTACTATTGATTTACATAAACCTATGAATTCACCAACATTATGTTGACGTTTTAAGCATGTTTTTCAGGTCAATAAGGCACGAGGTGCGATGATACATTGGAAGTCAATAATTGAAGAGTCAACACTTAAGATTTGGGGTCTTATTACATTTTGGGAAAATTGTTATAAACCGGAATCTTTATTTATATTGTTGAACAAATTTGAAGCCATGGGCTTATGTAACAAACAAGTATTTTGTTAATCCAATGTATCTTTATTTTTCAAACGACACGTTTAGTAGTCGTTCTCAGAATCTTGTGCTATTGATCCATAAATGTAACGCCCTCGGATATTCAAACATTCCGCTGCGTGCTCAGATTTGAGGGTGTTACAGATTGGTAACGCCACACTAGTAAATTCACAAAATTATCCTCGTGCTCATACATATTATTAGGGTTGATTACCCCAGCCATTGATCACAAATAATTACTAATACGATAGTATAGACAAATGGATATGAGTGTAGATAATCCCTTGGTAAACACGCTTAAATCGTGAAAAAGTCCACTTCTGAAAAAAGAAATCGATCCCTGAAGTCAATGTGTCTGGGTTTATAAATTGCACGAAAATCTCTATCTGGATAAAATAAGAGAGATTAACAATTTATGGTTCTAACGCACAAGAACAGAAAAATCAAGAACAATAAAGAATTTATGTATATTTTCCGTTCTATTTAAGAACTAATGAATCTTGTATTATAAACAGAATCAAGATGACAGATAAGCAGAGTTAAAGTTGGTTAAACCAACTTACACAACTAGTTGCTCAACAGTATTACACTACTACAGTACTAACTACTTAGTTCATAGCAGTACTAACTCCTTAGTACTAAGCTGCCATGGAAAATACAAAGTACTGCCTGTAGTAAACCAACTTATTACTAGGCAGCCTAGCACTATATGTCTAGTCAGATAAACTAACACTACTTATTAACAGCCAGTAGGAAAAACCAACTTAGTACTGATCGACTTGCAATTTAGTCAGGTCGAAAACCATATTACCACCACCATGATAGTGTACACCACACTTCCCTCACTCTAATCCCCAATCCTAAAGTATGAAATCTCATTAGTCTCTAGTAAATCGTCATTACCTAAATGGCCGTTGATGACACTAAAATCACCAACATCACTTCTCTCAATATTTAGCATAATCAATCTTTTAAGTTAACTAGTTAAAAAAACCGTGTAATATACGGGTTGTTTAAAACTTTAAATGTATATAAGTTAACTCAATTGTTAACAAAAATGAATTCTATTTAATAAAGTCCAATTATAAGGATCACAAAAACACAAAATTTTAGATACTGGTTTGCCATAATACTTTTTTTTTGAAAAGCGGTTTGACATAATACTTTTACCTTCAAGAGTTTCTTAAAAAAGAAACATTATAATACCCACAAATAGGCTAAAGAACACATCTTAATTATCATAATCATGTATATGATCTATTGCAGCATACATATGGCCGTAAAGAAACCCAAAAGATCATAAAAGGTTATTTGTTGTGGTCAAAGTCGATACTATAAACAAATGAATTTACCAAACGAAGAATTAGAACTCATATACTATTCAGAAAATCAAAATGATCAAGGAGACCACAACCCCTAACTATTACAACTTTTGTACCAAAATATAGACAACTATAAGTCCATATTGAAATGAAGCTTAAAGATAACGGTGCTAAAACATACTTTAGGCAAAAAAAATAACAGAAAAAGTAACTATCAAAGTTCCCTTTCTTTAAACGTACTAAGAGGGTAGGGTATAGTGGCTTAAGCCACAAAACAAAACGGGCATCACAGGCTGCCACATCAGCTTTTCACTCCCACTCAAAAATATCCCTTCACTCATAACACACCTTCACCTCTTCACTTGGGTCCCACCACTAACTATTTTTTTTTCTTTTAATTTTTTTCACACAAACATAATTTATTTCACACAAATTAAAAATACAATACATAAAAAAAACATAAAATAAAATACGAAACATAAGGAAATTAAACGATACGAAACATAAAAACATAAAATTACGAAACTAATCGTCTGCACCAGCATCTTCATATTTCTTCATTATTTCTGCTTGTTGCCTTTCAATGAAGGCTCGTTTATGAGGCGGCAAGTTCGAAGTATCGATCATGAGAAACTTCATCTCTTCACACTTCTTGATAGCTAAATCTTTTTCCCTCTGCGCCTCGTACGCTCTTTCAGCAGCATCACATTTACGTCTATAATCTTGAGAAACAAGGGACGATACAGACTCCGATTGGCTTCCCCCGGTGCTCCCCGACGTTTCAACCGATTTTTGTTTTTTCACAGCACGTTGTTTGCCGGCGGGACGCTCTCTTTTATCCGGACCAAACACCTCTTGGAGATTATCTCCATCAATCGGCTCCGCCGCATCCCATTTGGGGTACTCTTTCAAAATTTTCCACACGTGAGGGTATTGAAATTTTTTACCAACTCGCTCCAAGTACACCGTCTTCACAGTCTCGATCAAGTCAGCTTCATTTTCCCCGCTTTTACGATTTGCCTGTTTGTAATAAGCGTTAAACCGTTGGCAATCACCGTGCATTCGGGTCCATTTCCCCGTCAACATATTTTTGGTACGCGCCGGACCTGTTGTTCGGTCGTGGAAATCTTCAAAAATCTTGTTCCAATAGATTTCATCCCGTTGGTCTTTTCCGATATTCGCGTCCTGCGAGTGCTCGATCCAAGCCTCGGCTAGCAAGATTTCTTCTTTGTTATTCCAACGGATATTGAGTCGCCTTGTTTCCATATCTTCATTTTCATCGCCCTCGTCCAATTCGATAACTGGTTGTTTCCCCGTCCTTTTTTGTTTTCGCTTAGGTTCACGGGGTTCTTGGGCTTGGGGTATTTTGAATTGTGGTTGTGATGAGTGTTGTGGAAAACTTTGTGGTTGTGATGATTGTTGTGAAAAAAATGGCGGTTGTGATGATTGTTGTGAAAAAAAGTGTGGTTGCGTATTTCTTGCTAAGTGCTCATCCAAGCCACGGCTAGCAAGATTCTTCTTTGTTATTGCCAACAATATTGAGTCGCCTTTTACCATATCTCATTTTCATGCGCCCTCGTCCAATTCATAACTGGTTGTTAATCCTCCCTCCTATCGTACCTTTTTTGTTTTCGCTTAGGTTCACGTGGGTACCTTGGGCTTGGGTATTATGAATTGTTGTTGGGATGAGTTTTTGTGAAAAACTGTGTTTGTGTGATAAAGTTGTGAAAAAATGGCGTTGTAGATATTGTTGATGGAAAAAACGATGGTTCGTATTTCTTGGATACGTGTAACCTTGAACCCGTAATATTTATTTTGATGAATATGGGAAAGATTACGCCCATTAGAGATTGAGAAGCATGTTCGTCGGTGACATTTTGCGTTCCATAAGGGGGAAATGTGTAGCGACGAGTTTGGAGGTGTTGTGTGGAACTGGGTAGACGATTCGATGTGGTTGACGAAGATTAGTATTGGTTGTGATTTTGTAAGAAAAGGGTAAAAAAATCCCGGGGTTTTGTTCATTATTGGTGGCTGAGACATTTTTTTTCTGAAAGAAAAATAATGTTTAAGTAATAGAATAATATTGTTGTACGAGAAGAGTATGTGTTAAAATGGTAAAATGGTGTGTTATTTATAGGGGAAAATGGGTATAAAAAAATTAATATTTTTTAAACTTTTAAAAGTAATCCGTTTGTTTTATGAACGGATCAAATATATGGAGTTTTGTCTTTTTTGTTTTCGTCGTATGAAGGAGGTGATCTGTGTTTTGGGCCGCTGGCGTCACTCGTGGTATGGTGACGAGGGGAAGAGGCGAAGCCCCTACGCGACACCATAGACCGTCATCCCTCTAAGGGGTCATTTCATATTTTGAAATGAGAGTCAAGCCTTATAACGCTGTCTTGTGATCACAAAATTTTACTTCAAAGTTTGTAATCCGACTTTATAGCAATGTGTTTACAATATGTTTTTACTATTATGGGGTTAATCAATGTAACTAAATGAAATAAATATAACGGAAATGGACATAAGCTTTTGAAAGTGATTCAATATAGTTGAAATATTATTTAAAAAACGGGGGGGGAGCAATTTTTAAGAACAATATAGAAACCGCCTATAATTATGTTTTAAAAAAACGAGGTGAAATTAAGTTGCAATACGCAGAACATTTCGAAATATTGGTATCCGATAACCGAAAACCAAGTCCGATATATTACATAAAAACTGAAATAACTGAATGGTCAAATTCGGAATTTATATATAACTTATTTTTATTCCGACAATAATTACAGTTGTTTTAGATACCAATTTTTTTCATATTGGATATATAAAACCGTAATTTGGAATTCGGCATATCCAAATTTGAAGAACTCTTCTATAACAAAAATAATTATTCTAATATAAAAAACACAAGTATTTAATTATTCTAACCGTTTTAAAAAACAGAGAAATTCCATTAATCATTGTGCCAATTTAAAAGCCCCCACATAAACTTCTATCCATAATTTAACCTACCTTCAACATCCTCACCCAATCAATCATGCTCTTGGGTAAATGCGTTAGAGATGGCTTATGAAATACATAATAAATCCTAGGCATTTATGTAAAATTATATTTCATTAGAAGTTGAAAGTAAGGTTAAATGAAGGTATATAGAAGTTGTGATGGTTTTTAATTGCACATTGATAATGAAATACTAGTTTTTTTAAACGTACCAAGTGGGCATGCACATATTTTTAATTTGTGCATGCCATTATAACGTCTTTGGGTGGATACCAAAATTTAACCCGGAGTTTTTGTAATCGACTTTATCTACCGAGGTCTAAATATAGCAATATGTTTATTATAAGATTTTCAATGTAATTATATGAAGAAAATTGATAAAATGGCAATGACCTCACTATTCAAGTGTATATTATATGCGGTGAAGAAAATCTTTAAACACCAATTCTTATGTAAAAGTAGAAACCTCATATTTGTGTTAACAAAGCGAGGTGAATTAAGGGGCATACAAACGTGTTCAAAAATATTAGTATTCGAATACCTAAACACATAGTCTGAAATGATTTAAAAGCGGAAATATGTGAACAGTCAAATTCGGAATTTATATATAACTTTTCTGAATATTAAGATATTTTGATACCTAATTTTTGCATGTTCCGATATATATGAAACCGTTCTCCGAAATTGCGGATATCCAAATTTAAGTAACAAAACTGCTAAAAATCTTGAATAAAATTCCACACATAAAGCTCTAGGTGTAAAGAGCATTTGCAAAACTTCCTCCAAAATCGGAAAACTGAAAATATCTCACAACCATGCTTTTATATAAAGATTATAAACATCGAAAATTTGAGTACACATAATAACAAAAAAGTGACAAGTATGATAGATTTTCAAGCAATTAACCCTAAAAAAAACTTGAGAAAATTGTAACTAACAATGTGTCGAAAACTATGGTTACCTAAAAAAACAATTGATAATTTTTGCTTTTCTTTTGTTTTACACGGGAATCGGAAGACATGCCAAGGGCGTACAACTGGTTGGGGCACATAAAAAATCACGCGCTTAAAATTGTCTTTGGGATTGTTTGTATCACTGCACTCATACTCATTGGATGATATCTTTGAGATAGTGGTAGTATGCATGTTGTCACACCCCCAAACGGGGCCTGGACGGAATACGTGTCCGGGGGCGTGCCGTCATAATATACATCACACAAAGTACAAAGAACGACCACTAATGGACGTTTTGAAAATCATAACTCGTTGTGTTTATTAAAAATGGATAACTCTTACACGGTTTGAAATGAAATTTAAAACGTTGCGGAAGCATAATTAAGTTTTCAAAAGACAACGAGTATGAATGATAATAAAGTCTTGAAAGATGATATCATATTGCACGTAGACTCCACATAGCACATCAGAGAAGTCCAAAGCTAAGTACCTGAAAAATATGCTTAAAACGTCAACATAAAGTTGGTGAATTCATAGGTTCAGTTCAAACGTAATTAGTGTGGATCACAAGTATATCAAAACGTATGCGACAGTTATAACAGATACAACTTCACATAAAAAGGTATTTACGTTGCACTAAGCTCATGACACTGAAGCTAATACTGAAAGATAGCATGTACAGTGCTATAAAAGGCTTGCCCTTCAGGTGTCCGACCAAAGACCACCTAACTAGTTTCGACATGACATATATCCGTTAGTTCTTGGAAATCTTGAACTAGTAAGTGCTTCTTATCTGGATAGGGATAATTAGTCCCAATAGATCTATTTATTCACTCGCGCTCCCTTAACCGGTCCTTCGGTCAAGAAATTAACAGTTCATGATAATTCGGGCAATTAGTGGTCTAAACGCTACTTAGGCAACACGTAAACGGGGAATTTCTCACGTATAGTACTTGTGTCCAGTTTTAAAAACAAGCAATGTTTCTCACCCCAAGTTATAAAACAATTATTCAAAATAATTTAAAAGTGGGGCTATGAACTCACCTCGAGTCGGTGAAATGAAAGAGTAAACGTCTAGGAATATGATCACACGGAAACGAATGACGGTACACGAACGCAACCTAAGAGAATATAGGTTTCGACTTAGAATCGGATTGATAGGAAAATACGGATATTGTACAAATGTTTATGTAAAAATACTTTTGTAAATGTCCTTATAATTAAAATGTTAGTGATCGGTTTTGTGGTTGAAGGTATATATATATTTATCATTTATAAATAATATGTTTTTCAAAAAAGTTTTATAAAATATATTTTCACAATTTATTTTAAGTATATAATTTTTATTAAATTTCGGCATGAACCGTTTGTGTTTACACGTTTTCCAAAGTCGTAGACTTTAATAAAAATCACTTTCAATTTACATTTCCCAAGTTCGATCAATCAAAATCCTTTACAACTAACCCTATACGCAAAAGGTATTAAATAAGTTCTCGGTTCATCAATAAGCTACAATAAGCTCTTGATAAGCCCAAGTAAATTAAGCCGAACCACATAAGCTCAAGAATAAGCTCGTGGTGTCGGGCTTTGGATGTGGGACGCGGCTAAAAGCCCAAGCAAACCATATTCGGGCTTATTTATTAAGCCGAATAAGTTCGCCATTTGTCCTTTCAAAATAAGCTAGAAAATAAGCTAATATATATAAGCCGAAACAAAATAAGCTAAACAAACACTTCTCCTTTCTTTTCTAGTTGGGCCGAACCAAACATAAGCCCATTAAGCTCAATAAAATCAAAATAAGCTTTTCCATAAGCTTATTATATAAGCCGAATACAAATAAGCTATAAAGTATCATTTTTATTATACAAAAATAACCACGATCACAAAACTATACTTTCCTTATATTTCTTTCATTATTTTCGAACCATATGCATAACCTTTTAAGGTTTATGTAGTTTTAAAATCTTTGTTTTTACAAAATAAGTTGTACAACTAGTATGTATGCATCAAGATGTTTATGAAAGTACAAGTTATTAAAAGATTTGAAGACTTACAAAGTTTGAAGGTTTTTAGAAGGATGAACAAGACTAAAACAACCCAAATGTTGTTTAACAAATACCCGAATGATACAAATGATCAAACCTTCAACAAATCTTTAACTAAAATAATCAAATAATAAGAGTGTGGAAAACTAGAAGGGGGGTTTAATAGTTTACCGCTTTTTAATTTAAGGTTTTAAAGTGTTTGTAAAATCTTTAGATTCGACTTATGTGAAGTCAATACTTAGCACAATATAACAATAATACCTATGCTAAACAATTAATTAAATAGTAATAAGAAAGTAATGCAAGAGCAAGTAGCTAAAGATAAGAACAATCAAAACCACAAACATATTAACGCGAGAATTTAGAGTGGTTCAGCAACGAAGCACCGCTTCGGCATACCTCCCCTCCCCGATGCACCTAACCCAGAGTTTTTCTTCACTATGTAACAAGCCGCCCTTATGGCGGAGAAAACCGTACACAACGTGCTTACATAACCGATTTACGACACAAAGCTAAATTCAGTCTTAATCTTAGCTAGAACCAATCTAATCACAACATAACTTCATAACTTGTTTACAGACTGCGACAATTTCACACTTCTTCACAACTTGTAAGACTTCTTCACAACTTCAAGACTTCTCATCAACTTCAAGCACCACACTACTTATATCACAACATCTAACACTACTTGGTAAGATCACCACATCTAACTATACTTACAAGATCGCCAAGATCTAGCAACTACACAACTTTACAAAATTTACAAAAGATTTACAAGTTAAGATATGGATGCAATAAGATTGGCAACAACACACAAATGTATTACTTCTTCACTTGATGATGGAATATTCTGCTCTGTCGGGCAGGGGTGAGAATGACTTGAGTCACTGAAACAAAGCTTTATGATTAAATGATCAAAGGATTTTAGAGAGGATATGTGGGCTATTTTGGGCAGAAAGAATAATCGAGAAGACGGTGAAAAAGATGGGGGGGGCGCGCGCCGGTTCCCATATTTATAGGCACAAACAGGAAAGCGTCTACTAGGCTCCCCTCAATATGTTGGCTGGTCCCCTTAAAATTAAAGGGGCCGCTCATGTATTTAAGGGGGCCGCCCTAGACTAAGGGCTCCCCAGTTTGTCTTTTGTGTAGGGGGGATTTTTTGGAACTTTTCTAGCCGTTTTAGATTCGAAAATTTGAATTTCAAAATGTTTATTTTGAATAAAAACATTTCTTTTAATTGTAGAATTTTTTTTGTAATGTTTATAAAAATGTTTACAACATTTTATAAAAGTGTGAGGTTCGAATAAAAATTTCATTTGATCATAAAATGCATTAAACATTTATTTATTCATACATTTAAGTGATATAATTTTTGAAATAAAAATTTACTACTAATTACTTGTTTACGTTTAATTTTACATTGAACGTTTTTATATTTTATGATTATCAAAACGTAAAGATGTGAAAAATATTATTAATGTTTTTAGGCATTATTTCTATCAACAATCTCCCCCTTTTTGATGATTACAAAATTAAACTCGTTTTGATTTGAATTGTAAAAATTATATTTAAACAAGGAATTTAGTGAGTTTTAGTACATTTCTCCCCCTTTTTGTAGAATCAAAAAGGCATCGTCGAGAATTGCTAGTAAAATCGATGGAATAAATGCTCCCCATTGATGTGTGCTCCCCCTCATTTGAGGGCATCAAGGGATCGAGCTATGGTTTCTTTGCTACAAAAACGAGTTAGAACAATACAAATATTTCTAACATGTAGCAAGAAGGAAAAATATGGCATAATAATAATGCAACCAACAATAATCATCCATTAAAAGTAAAATAGTGTGTGAACCACACTCATGCATACATAAGAAAAATAACATGCTAACATTCATGAGATTTTTAAACTACAAAAATTTCAAAAACTAGTAAAGCTCCATAGGACTTGCTTGCAAAATGGTATATAGACAATTATTTAAGAAACTAAACATAAAGTATGTTTAGTTTGGGAAAGATGATGAAGGTGGTGGGATGATGGTTATTGGTGGTTGTGAGAGCATATGTTCAATATATGAAAACATATATTAAAGTTCATCTCTCAATCCAAATATAAGAGTACGATTGTGAATGTAACACAAACATGAATCTCCATGTGCCTCAAGAAGGTTCCAAGGAATGGGATGACCAAAGATAGGTGGTGAAGGTGTTGTAGTATCAAATTGGACATCAAGTAGGGTAATTGGTGGAAGGGTGAGAGTAATGTCGATTGATGCATTTTCTTAAGTTGGA
>BQNB010168614.1:0-11242 GCA_026074375.1 Tanacetum coccineum
TATTTGGACCAACCTTTGTAAAGAGTATCATGGGTAAAGCGTATTGCCTAGTGGTCACTGATGACTATAGCAGATTTAGCTGGGTTTTCTTCTTACCTAATAGAAAACCAGTTGAATCACAAAGTGAAAATCATCAGATGTGACAATGGGACTGAGTTTAAGAATTATGATATGAATCAGTTCTGTAGAATCAAAGGGATTAAGAGGGAATTCAGTAATGCTAGGACTCCATAACAAAATGGAGTAGCTAAAAGAAAGAATAGGACTCTCATAGAGGCAGCTAGACCTATGTTAGTAGATTCACTATTACCTATACCATTTTAGGCTAAAGTAGTTAATACTGCTTGTTATGTACAGAACAGGGTATTAGTGACCAAACCTCATAATAAGACACCTTATGAACTCTTAATTGGTAGAATACCTATTATAAGTTTTATGAGACCTTTTGGCTATCCAGTTACTATTCTTAACACCCTTGATCACCTAGGCAAGTTTGATAGAAAGGCTGATGAGGGATTCCTTGTTGGTTACTCTATAAATAGCAAGGCTTTTAGAGTATTTAATAGCAGAACTAGGAAGGTAAAGGAAAACCTGCATGTAAACTTTCTTGAAAATAAACCAAATGCTGCAGGAAGTGGTCCAGAATGGCTGTTTGATATTGACACTCTAATAAATTCTATGAATTATCAACCAGTCAATGCAGGAAATAGAACTAATGGTAATGCAGGTTTAGAGAAAAATTCTGATGCAGGACAAGCTGGAAAAGAGAATGTGCCTGATCAGGAATACATCCTATTACCATTGCTGCATACAAGTTCCAATGTTCCTTTAAATTCTGAGAAGGATGGGTCCTTACCTAAAGATGATGCTGGAAAGAAGAATGAAGTTAAGGATTCAGCAAAAGAAGGTGACATGAATGGCCCAGGGGAGGCAACCAACACTAACAACACTAACAGACTTAATACTGTTAGTTCACCAGTTAATACTGTTAGTTCATCTTTTACTACTATGGATCTTGGAAAAGCAAAAGAACAAAGGAATGAGTATGAAAGTTTGTTTGATCCTCTCATACCTGATTTGGAGGATACTGCTGATTTTCAAAATACTGGTATATTTGGAAGTGCATATATTGATGAATATGTGGGTGTAGAGGCTGACCTCAGCAACTTGGAAACAAACATGACTGTCAGTCCTATTCCCACAACCAAAATCCATAAGGATCATCCTAAATCACAAATCATTGGAGAGGTGAATTCTGCTGTACAGACAAGAAGAATGCACAAGCAGAATGAAGCAGGATTAATATCCTTTATAAACAAGCAAAGAAGAATAAATCATAAAGATTTCCAAAATTGTTTGTTTGCTTGTTTTCTCTCCCAAATGGAACCAAAGAAGGTAACTCAGGCTTTGGATGATGAAAGTTTGGTAGAAGCTATGCAGGAAGAGCTTCTCCAGTTCAAACTACTGAACGTTTGGACACTGGTGGATTTACCTCATGGAAAGAAGGTCATTGGTACTAAATGGGTCTTTAGAAACAAGAGAGATCAAAGAGGTATTGTGGTTAGGAACAAAGCCAGGCTGGTAGCACATGGTTATAGACAAGAAGAAGGTATGAGGTGTTTGCTCCTGTTGCTAGGATTGAAACAATTAGGTTATTTCTAGCCTTTGCATCATTTATGGGTTTCACTATGTACCAGATGGATGTAAGGAGTGCAATTTTATATGGCACTATTGAAGAGGAGGTTTATGTTAGCTAACATCCAGGTTTTGTAGATCCAGAATTTCCAAATAGAGTGTACAAGGTAGAGAAAGCATTATATGGTCTTCATCAAGCTCCTAGAGCCTAGTATGAGACTTTATCTACTTACTTACTAGAAAATGGATTCACAAGAGGGACAATTGATAAGATTTTGTTCATAAAGAAGATCAAGAATGGCATTCTACTTGTTCAAGTGTATGTAGATGACATCATTTTTGGTTCTACCAAGGAGTCTTTGAGTACTAAGTTTGAGCAGCTTATGCATAAAAGATTTCAGATGAGCTCCATGGGGGAACTCACATTCTTTTTAGGTCTGCAGGTTGAGCAGAGAAAAGATGGCATATTTCTCAGCCAAGACAAATATGTGTATGACATCTTAAAGAAGTTTGGCTTTTCTAGTGTGAAGACAGCAAGTACTTCAATGGAGACGCACAAGCCTTTATCATAAGATACAGTTGGTACAGATGTTGATGTCCACTTATATATGTCCATGATTGGATCATTGATGTACTTAACATCTTCTAGGCCAAACATTATGTTTGCTGTGTGTGCTTGCTCAAGATTTTAGGTTCAACCAAAAGCTTCTCATATGCATGCAGTGAAGTGAATCTTTAGATATCTTAAGGGTCAACCCACTTTGGGCCTTTGGTATCCTAAGGATTCACCTATGGATTTGCTAGCCTATTCTGATAGTGACTATGCTGGTGCTAGTATTGATAGGAAATCTACAATATGAGGTTGCCAGTTCTTAGGATGTAGGCTAATCTCATGGTAGTGCAAGAAACAAACAATTGTGGCTAATTCAACAACTGAAGCAGAATACATTGCTGCTTCCAACTGCTGTGGACATGTTCTTTGGCTTCAAAATCAATTACTTGATTATGGTTATAACTTTATGAAGACAAAGATTCATGTGGATAATGAAAGTGCAATCCGTATGGTGAAAAATCCTGTCTATTATTCAAAGACCAATCACATAGAAATTAGGCATCACTTCATTAGATATTCCTATGAGAAAAAGTTAATTGAAATGGTCAAGATTCATACAGACTACAATGTTGTAGATCTTCTTACTAAAGCCTTTGATGTGACTAGGTTTCAGTTTTTAATTACAAGCATTGGTATGTTTAATCCCTAAACCATGAACAGTCATTAACTTCTATTCATGGGTTATACAAAAATATGGATCATCATGAATTCTCACATGTCTATCTAGTCTTTTCTAGTGTGCTTGTGATGAATAAAGGCACACTGTTGTATAATTATTAAAGACAGAGTTAAAACTGTTAAAGTAATTGTTAATACTGCTAAGTATAGTTAGTACTGTTAGTTGTACTTAAACCTGCTAAAATTAAAATTGTTAGTCAAAATTAATACTGCTAGTCAAGAAAATGCTTTGGATTGTGTTTTTCTTGGTTTTGGACTAACATTTGCAGGATAAGCATAATTGATTGTCTGTTATCAAGAGAAGTATTGTTTGAGGGGAGGCTCCTAGTGTCTATTATGCACTCAAGTATGATTGGAAAGACTTGTTACATCAGACAAAACATGTCAAACACCTAGGAAAATCAAAAGAGGTCGGGACACTAAGGTACCTCATTCTGGTGCCCCCCTGACAAAGGTTGGTAATGAGGCTGTCCATAAGGAGTTGGGTGACAGAATAGAAAGGGCTGTCACTACTGCTTCTAGCTTAGAAGCAGAGCATGATAGTGGTAACATAAACTAAGACCTAATCCATGGCAACACTTAATGAATTAAGTCCTTTGGGATTTGGTTCAGGTAGTGGTCCCAGGTGCCAAGTTACCATATTGGGGATGTAGATGCTCAAACTAGGTTTGAGGCTGCATCTAAAAGTCCAATGATCCACCTCTCTCAAGAGGTTACACACTTGGAAGTGGGGAGGACAGTATGCAACAAATGGAATTGATGGAATTTGTACAAAATTGTATGACTTGGTGAGCAAAAAGAATAGAGAGAAATTGTGAGCTCAAAAACAAAAAGAGAGTTGTATGAAAAACAGAAAGAGTGAATTGGTGAGCAAAAAGAATTGAGAGATAATGTGTGAGCATAAAAACAGAAAGAGAGAAAGTGAGATTGGTGATGGAAAAGCTCTTTGGAGGAATTTCAAGTTAATACTGGTCTCTTCAAGTTAGTACTGCTGGGCATTACTTAGTACTGCTGGGTATTGCTTAGTACTGCTAACCATCTTTTAGTACTGTTGGGCTTAAATTTAGTACTGCTAGGCTAATTTTAGTACTGCTAGAAGACCGTTAGTACTCTTTGACCCATAACTAAATTTCCTTCCCAATTTCTAACCGTTGCTAAATTTCTGCCAACTGCCATGCTTATAGGCTATAGGGTTTGACTAATTGAAGAATTCTTAATCTTTCTATAAACTTAAACGATTTCTTCAAGATAAGTACAAATCTTCTTCAGTCGGTGACACTTTAAACTCTTAAATACTCTCTCAAATATCAATTAACTCTACTAAACATCCGTACTCTCTCTCACAAACATATCCTAGAACCTTAATCAACTTTCTATTCATCAAATGGCTACTTTGGAGTTTTGCAACAAACACAACATGGTGGCATACTTGGAGAAACCAGAGGGAAGTGTAGAGTTTCATCAGATCATTAATTTCCTAACTGCTAGTCACATTCACTATGCCTTTATAGAGAATCCAACAATATATACTTCATTTATCAAACAATTTTGGACAACAGCTACTGCTAGCACAAATGTTAATGGAGAAGTAGAACTAACTGCTAGAATAGATGGACAAGCCAAGACCATTACTGAAGCATCTTTAAGAAGACATCTGAAGTTGGAGGACAATGGTGAAATTACTTCTTTACCCAACATAGAGATATTTGAGCAACTTGCTCTCATGGGGTATGCAACTGATTCTGATAAGCTTACATTTCAAAAGGGTAATTTTTCACCATAGTGGAGGTTTTTCATTCATACACTCCTCCACTGCTTGAGTCCTAAAAAGACTTCTCGGGAGCAGTTTAGCAGCAATATAGCTACTGCTATTATCTGCCTGGCAACAAACAGAACTTTTAACTTCTCAAAATTCATCTTTGATGCAATGGTAAAGAATTTAGATAACCCTCATAAGTTTTTGATGTATCTTAGATTTATCCAATTTGTTTAAACAAGCAAAGGAGACTTCTTCAACCTCACACAAGAATCTATCCCACTCTTGTACTTACACAAAATTTTTTTGTAACATGAAGCGAGTTACAAGGGGTTATTCTAGTGAAGACATTCCTTTATTTCCTTCCATGATCACTGCACCTGAAAAATCTCCCTCAAGAATCACATCTTCACCATCCTTATCACCTCAACATACACCAGTCAGTGCTCTTTCAACTTCACCACCACCCATCACAGAAACTATACCTACTGCAGAGGAGCCTGCTCCAATGCCCCATGAATCACCTCTCTATAATGTTCAATCACTTGGACGTGATAAGGGTAGTGTGTCACTTAATGAATTGATGGATTTGGTTACTTAGTTAACTAATAAAGTTAGAAGCTTGAAGAATGAATTGACGAACACCAAGAAGGTTTATGGTTCTTCTATTACCAAGCTAGTCAAAAGAGTGAAGAAGTTGGAGAAGCAAGTCAAGACAGGCAAAGCTAGGAGAAGAACAAAGATAGTTCTTTCAAAAGATGAAGCTGTAGAGGAGGATTCTTCCAAACAAGGGAGAAGTTTGATTGAAGAATTAGACATGGATGCTGATATTTCTTTAGTTCCTCCACATGCAAAGATTCAGGAGAAAGCTAGTGATGAAACTGAGGTGTTGCTAGAAGAAGAAGAAGCTACTGAGATTGTACAAGATCAAGGAAGTGGTGAAAAAGGGGAACAAGAGGTTTCTACTGCTGACACTGCACTTAATACTGCCAATGTACCAATTAGTACTGCCAGTGAAACTCCTCAGGTTAGTACTGCTGCTGAAAGTTTGGTATATATAAGAAGGAGTGAAAAGAAGAAGAAAGATAAAGGCAAGGCAATCATGATTGAAGATGAATCTGTTCAAAAGAAGTCCAAGAAGCAAGAGCAAGAAGAAAGGCTTGGTCATGAAGAAGCCATTAGATTACAAGAACAGATTAATGAGGAAGAAAGAAAAAGGATTGCAAGAGATGCTGAAATTGCCAAACAATTGCAAGAAGAATATGATAAAGCTGGAAAGAAAGAAGCTGTAACTGAAGTTGATACTGCTCATGTCATTGATTGGAATGATCCTTCTGTTATAAGGTATCATGCTCTTCAAAATAGACCTAGATCTGTAGCTGAAGTAAGAAAGAATATGATGGTATATTTGAAGAATCAGGGAGGCTACAAGATGAAAGATTTCAAAGGAATGAGCTATGATGATATAAGACCAATATTTGAAAAGGTATGGGATCAAATTCATTCATTTGTGCCTATGGATTCTGAAGAAGAAGTTCAAAGACTAAAAAGAGCAGGTCAAGATGTTGAAACAAAACCTGCTAAAAGACAAAGAACTGAAGAAGTTTCAGAGTCAGTTCAAGAGCAAACAGATGAAGAACCAAAAACAGATGAATTATCCCAAGAACAGCTGAATCAAATGGTAATCATAGTTCCAGATGAAGGAATAAATGTTGAAGCTCTTCAAACCAAATACCCAATAATTGGATGGGAAGTTCACTCTGATGACACTATGTAATTTTGGAAAATCATTAGAGTAGGCAATCACACAGAGGTGTATCAGGTTTTTGAAGACATGTTTAAGAATTTTGACAGGGATGATCTGGTCAAATTATGGAGCTTAGTTTAAGAAAGATACAACTCATCGGGACTTACTGAAGATAAAGAGATAGAATTATGGGTTGAACTAAAGATGTTATTTGAACCAGATGCAGAAATTTTTTTAGAACTTCAGAAATATATGCATGGTCCTTTGAATTGGTGGTTGTATGATACATGTGATGTTCATCATGTATCTACAGAGAAAGGACAAGATATATTCATGCTGGTTGAAAAGGACTATCCACTTATAGAAGGACTTGAAACTTTGATGCTAGTTAACAAGTTAAGAGTGGATCAACATTCTGAGATGGCAGATGAGCTTTGGATAAAGATCTACAATATAGCAAACAGACCAAGGAACTAAAGTGTTTGGAATCATCCTCATCAGAGTACATCAGAAGAAACTTAAGATTTGATGATAAATCACAAGTGTAGGGGAGGATTGTTAGGATTTAGAGCTTCTACAATTAGTACTGCTGATAGTTAGTTAGTACTGTCAGTACATTGTTAGTACTGCCAGTTATAGTTAGTACTAGCTATTGTATATTAAGTACTGTTAGTCATATATAGTGTTAGTACATACTGCTTAGGTGATATTATGAGTTATATTAGGAATAGAATGCCTATCACTTAACGCGTTTTATGTAAGAAACCATTAGGGTTGTCCTTGGTGTATAAAAGGAACTCACCCACGACCCTTGACGCATAGTTAGAATAGTACGAATCCAAGATAGAAAGTCCATTGTTTTTTAGGCAAAACCTATAGTTGTATTTATGAATCATTCAATATATTGAAAGTTTTGTGAAAGTTCTTGTGTTACTGTTACATTGTTTCTTTTGGTGTATAAAGATTAGTTTCCGCATAATCTTTATATATTATTTAGGGTTTCTATCATAGTTGTTTCAGATTTATCTAAGACAACTTAAGCTTTAATAATCTAATCTAAGATCTGTAAAAAGGGGATAAACACGTATCACTCTGCTTTCATACGCCATCATATCGTGTTTTATATTACTGGACCAATAAGATCACAAATAACATTCTATCTTTACCTTTTAATTATGAGCTTAGTTGGACCGGTAGGTGACCCGTATATGTTTTAACAAGTATGTTCTTAATTAATTGGTAAAGATTCAAATAGTGGACTACCAGTATATAAAACACCGTCAAGCAATAAGTGGGTAAAGTCCCGTTGGGCTATGGTTTTGACAGGATCACCACTGCTTAATTCCCTAAGATAGATTACAATTAAACTAAAGGATGCTTTATGCGAATATGTTAATTGTGACAGGATTAATCGTGTCTATGTCTTAGGATGATGTTATGCCTAAGTCTTAAGAATGATATGCCACTTCGAGATAAGTAAATCATTACACTAAAACAAACAAACCAACATTGAACTGGATTTAATATGGCTAATACATTTTTGTATCACTAAAACCGAACAGCAACAGTCAATTGCGGTTTTCTTCAAAAAAGAAAACTGAACTGTTGAGTTATGCCGTACACGTTTTGCGGGTTTGCGGTTTTAAAACCGCGACCGCACTAATACATCACGTACGGTTTTTTTTTTTTTTTTTTTTTGCGGTTTTTGGTTTAGAATGTCGTTTTTTTCGGTTATACTGATGCATATATTTAATGTAAACAAACACATCACTTATAAATTATAAGAGTATTAATGATAATATGTGGTAGAAGCCTTATAACACACATTAAATAATCAATGTGCCGTTTTCGATTTTAAAAACTAAACATGCGGTGCGGTGCGGTTTTTGTGGTGCGGTTATACGGGTAAAACCGCAACCGCACCGCAAAATGCGGTTTTTCTTTTTTCTTAAAACCGAACCACGGTTTTTGCGGTGGTGTGATTTTTGTGGTGCGGTTTTTTGCGGTTTTTGAGGTTTTGCGGTTTGCAGTGCGGTTTCTGCTCACCCCTACAAAGCAACATTGAACTGAATTTAATATGGCTAATACAGTTTTCTATCATTTGGCTTGTACCACTTTCCTATCCTTTCTATATCTTCCTTTTGTGTTTATTGTGTATTGAATTGATATTTGTCACCACCAAACCTGTGCTAGTCTCTTAGGCTGAACCCCCCCCATATCATTAGACAACGTATATAGCATCGGTTTAACCAGTAATTAAAATTAACATAGACTAATTAGGACTAATTAAAATACTAATAGAATATAGGATTAGTGTTTCACTCTTAGTGTTTGACACCCAACTTACCGTAAAACTCCATCGTGACCGAGTACACTACTCGTTAAAGTGTTGTTTTAGGTTTGTCGGCTAAATATAAATTTAAAACTTGATAATCAAATAACTGACCCTACACGACATCACATCAGGTTTTTGGCGCCGTTGCCGGGGAGTGAATTAATTTAAACCTTATTCTTATTAGTATTTCTAACCATTAATTAGTTTAATTTAGTGTACTCTAATCATTTAATTTTTGTTTGTATTTATTTGTATTGTTTGTATTTATTATTTATTGAAATTCTAGCATTTAATTATTTTTAATAGTATTCTGTTATGATTGATCACCTGATACGCCGTATCCACCAGTTGGATACGACGTATCAAACCTTCTACCCAGAACAGCATATTGAATTTTACAGTCTAAACGACGCATCTATTTTTCCAAACATACGGTGTATTCTGTGAAATCGATACGGCGTACTGGTATTCAACAGACCTATACGGCGTATTCAAATTAATTAAATACGGTGCATCCGTCAACTGATATAGTAGCAAACTTGATTTTGCTTTCGCGTTCGATCTCTTACCTTAATTTATGTGTTCTCTCTCAGGGGAACATCCTACTGATAATTTGTTCTTGGTCTCAGGAAATCATCTGATGAGAGCTATGACTGATGTTACAACGGAATTCATCATAAGAGAAACATTGGAGAAAGATGTGACAAATTCCAACTCAAAACTTACTGAAACATGGATTGATCTCGATAAACTTTGCATGAAAATCTTTAAAGATTTGTAGTGTCACACTTTCAGTGGAACGAAGGAGGAGGATGTCATTGACCACATTGCTGATTTCCTTAAAATACTAGACCCGATTAAAATGGCAATTTTTGACACCAATCAATTACGCATAAATATTTTCCCTTGCTCTCTTACCGGGGATGCAAACATATGGTGGTTAAACGAACTGGACAACAAAATCATGGCTTGGGGAATGCTTGCCGGAAGTTTTTTTGTAAATATTTTCCTTTATCCCGTGATGGAAAAAACTATATCGAAAACCACTGTAATAGGGACGGCCCTGGCTATTATGAATTCATGGCATGGATAGATTCAAAACATGATGATATAAGAATTGATCGAGTAAATAAAAGTGCACTAGGTAATGCTTAGGTATATAGGTGGGGGATTAATGATTCTGAAGATGATACCGTGTCAAGCAATGAAGAATGGGAGGAGCATGAATATGGGAACCCTCCTAACAACTCATTACCAAAACCTTATTTGAATACTAATGACAAGAGGGATAAAAACTACCATAAGGAGAATAATGGGGACACTAACAAATCAGGTGATATGGTTCTAAGTGGTGCGCCCTACTCTGAGGAATTAACTTATGTATAACTCAACAAAAGGTATGTAAGGTGGAAAAATTCGAGGTGCTTAAATACTCAGTTGGAGATAATGAAGAATTCTTAGCCATTTGCACACGCGAATGCAACTCTTGGGCGCAAACTGTTAACGGAGTATCCAAGATCTACCATGATATCTTTCGGAAAAAGGATGACGAATGGACCATACATCGCACCAAATAAAGAATAGAGGAAAAAGGTCGAACTTAAAGACCAGCTGAAACAAAAGTGTGTTAGCCTCAAAATATTGAGTCGAACAATGGAAGTTCGTTCATTAATTATATTAGGTCTCGGTCATTTATATATTAAATGTTGTAATAGGCTAAAACGGGTATTGGGCTCATTTAATGTAATCTAATAGGTCACGTGTATCGGGCAAAAGCTCAAGTAAACTCGAGCCCAACCCAAGACAAACCCACGACCCATTAAGCCTTCTATAGGCTGGCCCACATTGGGTATTTAAACCCCTCTCCATGTGTAAAGAGAGGGTTGTTGGTCTCATTTATAACTTGGCAAGTAAATCAACCTCCACTTTTTCTCTCTTAACTTTCTCTCTACTTTCTCTCTCTCTATAATTCTTATCATCATCCAATCTTACTTTTCTTATTCATCATAATATGAAGTGAAGTGATTTTAGGGCAACCGACATTTGGTATCAAGAGCCTTGGGTAGATCGTGGTTGTTTTGTGGTTTAATAGGCTCAAAAATCTAATTTTCGTGGCTTATTTTGAAATATAAGCTCACGTCTTAATTTTTTTTGGGGCTTATTGGTTTGTTTTGCTTCTTTACTTCTTGCTTCACTTGTTCTACACCTTCCTGTGTTTGATTCGTGTTTATAAGCTCAAAACTTCGTGGCTTATTTTTTCTTTTCGTGGCTTATTTCTTCAAATAAGCTCACGCCTTTTTTTAAGATTCTTGATTGTTATTTGTTTCGTGTTCTTGCACAAAACACTCGTCCTTCTTGTTTAACTTCAAACTAGTCACATCCTTGCATGTCTTGTTGCTTATTTTTCAAGATTATTTCGGCTTATTTCGAGCTTAATTGGTTGCTTATTTTCGTGGCTTATTTGTGTTTGTTCTTATC
>BQNB010168615.1:0-13871 GCA_026074375.1 Tanacetum coccineum
CTAACAATCAAAGACGATATCCTTCATGAAAAATTGTTGAATGTCAATCTTCTTATTGCTAACATTGAAGCATTAAAAGATAATCCCGTTTCATCTTCTAATTTTGTAATCAAGTCTCCCTCTACCTTTCCTAACTCTTTCTTGGAGGAGACTAACACCTTTGATAATCCTTTAACCGAATCTGAAACTTTTCGCTTTAATCTGGAAGAGATTAGTAGTGGCAGTACCACTACTCATGCTGATTTTTCTCAATATGATTCGTTCATCTTTGATCTTTTGATCAATCTATTTCCTCTTGCCGATAGGAGTGATTTATATCATGAGGAGTTCGCCGGTGAACTTGCTCACATCATATCTCCACCGGAGTATGATCATTTCTACTTTAAGATTGAGCCCGAGTTGGGCAATCTTACTATGGATGTGGTGGAGGATATTTTTGATAATCCGACAAGAGAACCAAGAGTTCATGTGCCTAATATTTTGCCCACCCATCCCACCCTTAACCTGGATCTGGATTTCATACTTTTTAGTGATTCTCTCTTCGCTTATATTGTATGGATCTTTCTTCCTTTTCTCACGTATCTGGTTGCTACTCCATATCTTCTCTCCTGTGGGAATGAAGATACCATTTTTGACCCCGGCATCCCCATTCATCATTCTTTTATGCCGGGTGTATCTCATCGGAGTGGAACTTTCATGAAATTCAATGGTTATCCAAACCACTTGAATGAAAGTCCGATAAAGATTTTATCTTCCACTTGCTCCCCCATGGACCAATGAATTCGGGGTCGAGTCAGGCTCAAGACTTGGTTAACAAAAACAAGCGCATCGTGGGTGGCAACCCATGCTTATCCAATCTATCTTCTTTCTATTTGCTAATTAGTGTATTTTTTGTTGTGCCGAGGCTCACCTCTTCCATTATCCGTGTTTTGTGTTTTGTGTTGTATCTCCAGGATGTCCTGGATTTTTGAAGCCTCTCGTGCTCGCGGTTTTGTCCTTCGATCACAAGAGCTTTAAGTCCTTAGCTTCATTTTGGGAAATTAATATCCTAATCTTATCGACTAACGTTTATCTTTAAGCATACTTAATAAACGGCTTAAGATTTACGTAGAGACCCTTCGTAAAACATTGAGGATAATGTTTCATTCTAGTATGGGGGGATCTTCGATTTGATTGTGCTTGCAGCCGTTGTTTTCACGTAATCCCGTTTTTACCACCAAAATTTCAAAAAAATGAAAAAATTTAAAAATTTTCAAAAATAAAATAAGTGTTTTGTCACAATTTTGACTTTCCTGCTGGGTAGAATAAGAAAAGAATAAATTTTGACTCGATCGAGCGTGTTGAGCTCTAGCTTGTTCCTTAACTTTTAGACTAAGCATTCGCGGAAATTTTGGGAAGAACTGAAATAATGATAGGAGTTAGTATGAGTTGGGATGCTAAACTAAGGATTATTTGGAAATCTTTTAGGCACTTGTGGTTGTAATTCTGTGGCTTTTTTCATCCATAAGATCCTAACAGGACTAATATTGTGATTATTTTTAGAAAATTAAAATCAACAAATTTTTGAATTTGAAATGTAGTCGATAGCAATAATTTTAGTCTTAGTTCAAATTTATACTTAATTTTTCAAAAGAATGTTCTTCTCTATATCGTTAATAAAAATGAAAATGAAAAAGTATAATAAATATAAACTATGGCTGTTAAAAGTTTTGTTGTATCTTGCCGGCTCACAACCGATGTTACAGCCTTCTAAAGAAAGCCCATAGTAAGAATAAAAATCTGAGACTGATAAAAGTCTTGTTGTATATTGCCAGCTCACTAACGATGTGGACAGCCTTCTTAAAGTCGTGGGTTTTACATTTTATTAGGTAAAAGGTATGTGTAATTACACACATACCAAAATCCCCCATACTAAGATATTGTCGTGTCCTCACGCAATGCTATAAGTAAGCACTTAAGAAAACCAAGAATCTCGATCCCCCTCGACTAATAACCTCGAAAAGTAGCTAAGTGTTCATCAAGGGAATTAAAGACTCATAAGTTTTGAAAAGCCCCGTTTTTACCATTTAAATGTATACACTTATTCCTACACATATTTTTGTATTTTTCACTTTTCTTAATTTTTTTTGTACTTTTCTTTTTAAGAAACTAACTAAGTTATTTGACTTTCGTTATTTTCATAACCGTTAGGGATCATATAACAAGATGCATTTCGTTCCGAAAATGCCCCAAAAATGATAAATTCCTCGTTCTCGACTTTTCACTCCCTCTAAACCAAGCTTAAAACTAAATCACAGTTAAATATCAGTTAAAATGCTAACACTACTCATATTTTTAACTTGTGAACTTTTCACTCCCGACAATTATTATATTTTTGGTGTATGTGCTATTTTTGAATTTCAACCAAGGATCAATGTTTTGCAAAATTCTATGCTTCACGTTTCACCCGAGAGTAATGAATTTGAAGGCGAGATCATCCCATGTAGCCACTTTCATCTCGGCACATCCCAACCTTGCGGCTAAGTGACCAGGCTTTTGACACTTCACAGAGACTAGTATCGGGACTCACAGACCTTAGGTTTCAAAAACTCTCAGGTTTCTCGTATACACATAGCTTATAAAATAGAATAGTCAAAGTTCAAAAGCATATTTAAATTTAACAAAAAGAAAACTATTTATTAATTCACACTTAATATTAAACACTTATGCAATTGTAACCCTCGACCTTTTAGAAGGCTGCAACATCGGTTGTGAGGCGGCAATATGCAGCAAACTTTTATCAGTCTCGGATTCTTATTCTTACTATGGGATTTATTTAGAAGGCTGTAACATCGGTTGTGAGCCAACAAGATACAGCAAACTTTTATCAATCCATAGTTTATATTTATTATATTTTTTCATTTTTCAACATGTTATCATTTTTTTACGATATAGAGAAGACTTCTTTTTGAAAAATTCAAGTATAAATTTGAACTAAGAATAAAATTTTTGCTATTAACTACATAAAAATTGTTGATTTATGTTTAATCTCCAAAAATAGCACGTAAATTAATCAGGTTAGAAGCTTATGGGAGAAAAAGTGACAAATTACATACATGAGCTCTTAAGATTTCCAAATAATCCTTGTTTAGCATCCCACTCATAATTAACACTATCATTTTTCGTTCTTCGTGAATATTCGCGAACGCTTAGCCTAAACGTTAAAGAACAAGCTAGAGCTCAACACGCTCGATCGGGTCAAAATTTATTCTTATTCTACCCAGCAGGAAAGTTAAAATTGTGACAAAACACTTATTTTGTTTTTGAAAATTTTTAAATTTTTTCATTTTTTTGGTATTTTGGTGGTAATAACGGGATTATATGAAAACAACAGCAGCAAGCACAATCAAATCGAAGATCCCCCATACTAGAATGAAACATTGCCCTTAATGTTTTATGAAGGGTCTCTATGCAAATCCTAAGCCGTTTATTAAGTATGCTCAAAGATAAACGTTAGTCGATTAGATTTGGATATCGGATTCCCAAAATGAAGCTGAGGATGTGAAGCTCTTGTGATCGTAGGATAAAAACCGTGAGCACAAGAGGCTTCAAAAATCCAGGACATCCTGGACAATACAACACAAAACACAAAACGCGAAAAAGGAAAGAGGCGAGCCTCATCACAAAAAAAAACACTTATTAGCAAATAGAAAGAAGATAGAATGGATAAGCATGGGTTGCCACCCACGAAGCGCCTTGTTTTTGTTAACCGAGTCACAAGCTCGACTCGACCCCGAATTCATTGGTCCATGGGGGAGCACATGGAAGATAAAATCTCCATCGGACTTCCATTCAAGTGGTTTGGATAAACATTGAATTTCATGAAAGTTCCACTCCAATGAGATACACTCGGCATAAAAGAATGATAAACGGAGATGCCAGGGTCAAAAATGGTATCTTCATTCCCACAGGAGAGAAGATATGGAGGAACAACTGGATACGTAAGAAAAGAAAGAAAGATCCATACAATATAAGCGAAGAGAGAATCACTAAAAAGTATAAAATCCAGATCCAGGTCAAGGGTGGGATGGGTGGGTAAAACATTAGGCATATGAACTCTGGGTTCTCTTGTTGGAAAAATATCCCCCACCACATCCATAGTGAAATCGCCCAGCTTGGGCTCATTCTTAAAGCAGAAACAATTATACTCCGGTGGAGATATGATGTGAGCGAGTTCATCGGCGAACTCCTCATGATAAAAATCACTCCTATCAGCAGGAGGAAATGGATTGATCAAAAGATCAAAGATGAACGAATCATATTGAGAAAAATCAGCATGAGTAGTGGTACTGCCACTACTCTTCGTTTTGTTCATTCTAGAGCTCATTCGTTAGGATTATAGAAGTTCGGTTAGTCTCATTTGTTTATAAGAAATTGTTAGTGAGCTAAATAAAATCTTTATTGGGCCTTGTTAGATCTTTTTATGGGTTGCGTTTGGTTTGTTTGAAACATGTATGGTCCTGAGTAAATTGCAAATGTAATAACTGTTATTATTAACAGTATGTGTTTATTGTGTGTTGTGACTTATGGTACCGGTCATCTCATGAGGCGTGGATCTTAAGGGTTTATTTAGCTAGACCGACTTTGATTAGTTGTTTTAGTTAAATAAATCGGTAGTTTTCTTTACTTGCGGGTCTTCCAATTCGTTCCATGTTTCTAAACCTTTATCAATACTTAATTAGGCACAGTTTTTATTAATTTTATTATATATTTGCCTATTTATGCCATGCCTAGTGTAGAATTAATTTAATGTTTGATAAATTGAATTCATTATGAGTTATGAGTAGATTTATTAGTGCTTGTTAAGTGATTAGTGATTTGGAATTTAGGTGCGGGTTTAAAAAGATTTAAAAAAATTATTAGTATTTAGTATTTTCTTTCCGATTTACATTCCATCATTTATTTTTAATGGAATTTAATTTCTTGTCATTTATTTTTAAGCATTTCAATTTACTTGTCATTTGAATTCGTTAAACCTAAGCCCGCACTTAATGAAAATTTCACGTCACTTAGCAAATATATTAGTCATTTATATTTTTAAGATCATATTTAGTATAATCTAATAGTTTTAATCTTAGATTTATAATTAGTGTAACTTAGCGTGTTTTTTTATATGCTTTTCCTTTTAGTAGATTTAGAAACCTAATCAAAAATCTTTTTACCCATTCGAAACGCGCGATCACGAACTTAGCCGATTTTCAATTCACACTTCGTTGGGGAATAAATGACCCGGGAGGTTTTTTTTAAGATATCACTTTGGTTAAAAGTGAATTTCTTAACCCGGCGGAAAAACTTACTATAATATTATTGATAATCTTCCCGGTTAATATACGTATTATTTTATTATATATATCTTTTAGAGTGAATTTTCCTCAAGGGAAACTTGGGAATTTTCTTAATTGCTCTACGGGTATTTTATGATATTTTATATATGTATGTAAAACTACTTATCATGGTAGGACCCACTTCTTGGAAGTTTTAAAAGGCTAACATACTGATAATAAAAGTGTCTCGACCTCGAGAACCCGAAAAATTATAACAAGAGTCATATATAAGCTTAAATGAGCCATACGGCCTTATTGGACCACTATTCCAATAAACAAAATGGGGGGGGACTTAATTGGACTTAACTTTAGGCCCAATCCACTAATGGACCTTTACTAACAGGCTAGAATGTCCCCTTATGAGTGATAAAAAATATAAAAACTTAATGGCTTGCTTTAATGGCCTATTGGGCTTTGTGATCTAATTTAGACAATACTATTAAAATGGCTAATAAAAACAAGTTAAAAATCTAGAAAACTTTAAGTGTGAAATAATTATATTTCAAGAGTATGATCATCATATATACTACATGTATACATATACTTATTTAATTTGAAGAAGTTTTCGTTAATTTCTATCGACTGAGAAACCTAAGACCCCTTTTACAATTTGTATAGGTCTTGGTTGAGTTGACAGCGCCTACTTCCGAAGTTTTTATTCATCGATATTCTCATCCGACATCACTAAGTGAGTTCATAGCCTCGCATTTTACACTTTAAATTGTTTTTTATAAAACCGCGAGGGAGAAAACAACTAGATATAAAAATAGACCAAAAGGGAGAATGTATGCTATTGCACGATTATTATTAATAAGTTAGCATAATCGTTAGAATAAAAAGACCTGGGCCGTAAAACATGAATTGTTAACTATCGGGTAGTGGTAGACGCTTATACATGAAATAGTACTATGTGTGTAGGCTGCCACCTCAAATCCAGACGACTGGCTATACGTCAAGTGTCGGGAATATGACACATAAAAAACGTATGCGTGTAAGAGAATAGATATGCACTCAAGAGCGAGGCTGTATAGTAGTCCATACCAGTTGGTAACCCCAATATAAATAGATGTTAACGTTCAATGTCATGAGACTTAATAAATAAGTCCCCCGATATAACAATGTTTGTGCCACATCGTTATAACCTGATGAAATTGAGAAAATGATACTTTATTTCGTAAATTTTTATTGTTTATATATATAAACTCTACTGGATTCACTCACATTATTGTTAACATTTAAGCATGTTTTGTCTCATAGTCCTTGAAGGATAATGCGCGATGGAATGATTTTGGTTTGTCGCTTAATATGTAAACCTAAATGTTTATAAGGCCATAAAATAAAAGTCATTCGAAGATGAATTGCAAAAATGTTTATGAAGTATGAAACAATATGGGACCTATGATGAACTTTTATATCGAATGAATGTCTATAAAACCGTCTCTTTTGAGTCGTTTTCTATGCTTGATTTGTTATATAATTACTCGAAAGCACCCCAAATGACCCTTCCGTTGAGATATAATAAAAAATGGGGGTGTTACAGATTGGTATCAAGAGCTTAAGTTATAGAGAACAAAAGATTTTCAAAAAAAAATAATGAACGAAAGGATTTTTGAAATCTTTTAACTATAACTGTACAAGCGAAATCTCCGAATTACCGATGGACAAGAATGAGAAGGAATTATTTATCGATATATATATATATATGGAAAAATATATATGTTATAGAATGAAATTTTCATTTATTTGAATATAAATGTTAATTATGTAATTATTTAATACTAATACGAGATATTTATACGACACAGATTGTCATGGAGAACCCTAACTCCCCTAACGAGCCAAGTGAAGCTATTCCCAAAGTGAACCCAGTTATTCCCGAGCCGAACCACGTTGAGGATGCCCATGATCCCAACGAAATGGTTGACATTCCCGATGATGAGGAGTTAGTAGATTATAATGAGGATGATGAAGAAGAACCTGAAGAAGAACCTGAGGAAGAACCCGAAGAAGAACCGGAACCAAATAATGGGCATGGGAATCAGTTTGCCCAACATCCTAACCCACAGCCCGGTAATATGAATGGTTGGTTAGAGGAGGATGATGATATGAATGAGAATGTTAATAATGAGGATATCGAGGATGAGGATGTTGAGATTGAGGTCGATGACGATGCGGAGTTGATCTTTCCTTATGAGGTGGAGGGTGACCAAACCCCGCCACCTAGAGATGAGTCTTCTGATTCTGAGCCACCTAATGCGGAGTCATCTGATTCTGTATCATCTGATTCTGAGTCAGAGGACGAGGAGGTTGATGTTGCACCTGAGGCTACTGTTGGGACTTCTACCCAAAAGCCTTATGCTATTCGTGACTTTCCGAGGGGCTTATATGAGGTAGGAGAGTCATCTTCTGCTCGTGACTCTTCTGTACCAAAGCTTAAGAAGCACTAGGTAGATATCGGATGAATCACTCTTCTTGAGGCCGTGGCTTTTAGTGTAACGTTGATCATGATGATGTAGGTGTGGATTGTGACCATCTGTGACTTTGATGACGGACATGATTGTAGAGACTATGTCTCTGTGGACGAGCGTGTATGGCCTTGGTTACCATTTGAGGACATGATTTAGATGATCGTATCGGCTGTCTCGTAGCTTGGGATGACATTAGCCCAAGAGTAGAGACTTAGCTGTGCGGTCTACAAGTACACTAAGATATAAAAAAGATACGGAGTGTAAAACTGTAGGCACGGAGAATAATACGTGTATCTATGCACTCTTTCGAGCGAGATTGATTGAGACGTATCGCTTGGATGATGAAGGCTGAGAATGTGTATTATAGTACGAGGTTGGAGCATGATTTGGGAGATGTTGAGGTATGCATATGGGTGAAGGGAAAAATACTATCTAGATTGAGAAGAAATTGAAGGTGTTGACTCTTGAAGTGTATGCTGGTTGTGTGTGAAGTGTGCAGAATACTACGTTGGAATCGCAAATATTGGTAGTGTAACTATATGACTGTGAAGTAAGGAGTTGGGTTCGGCTGGGCTATTGAGTCCTTGCAGAGCGTGAATAAGATTGATCTGAGTATACGTGTAGGTATTGCATGATAGTCTGTAGTCGTGGATTGGAAGGGATGTTCATACAGTCACTTGCCGATGATATGGATTCGAATGTTGGAGACCGTAGTTGACGTGTTACACAGACGCGCTTGTACTAGGAAGTGATGAAGAAGATCAAAGAATAGAAACTGCTAAGCTTCGTGAGCGCGTGACGAGAAAGGAACATATTTCTGAGCACCACAAGTAGTGCATTCTTCCTGATGGCCGAGGCCTGAGTGTGAATGTCCTTAGCTAGATGAGGTTGATTTTATCGCGTGGATCACTATGACTCTAGTAGTAGTCTTTGTTTGTAAATCCATTTAGACTGTGTTTCGATCTTTACGGCTGGATAGAACTATGCTTTCAGTAACTGTATCTAAAAGAGCGGCTTTGTGAGGAGTGTTTGAGCTATTGTAGGAGCATGATCATGTGATCTCTGTATGTACAATGGAGCTTTGTAACTTAATTGAGTGCATTAAGAAATGACATGTTTTTTGACAGTTGTCTAATGTTCTTTGAGCGCATATGCAACTGTGTTGTTGGTTACCTTTTCTTGTTTTGTAGTTTCTTCTGAAATTCGAGCGAGCATTAACTTAAATCACTCATCGCGACGTCTCAACTCTCCAATTATGGAAAGTTATGATGCTACAAATCAGGTTATTTAGATTACTACTCTTTGTCACGTTCTTCGCCCCGCCCGCCCACCCCCCCACCCCCGCCCATCCCCAATAACATTCCCTTTCGCCTAGCGCATCTCACTATGACAGCTTTACCCGTCCGCGCAAGATGGCTTAAACCCCCCTCCCACATACCCGACACGCCCCACCCCGCGATCCCACCCCTACCAATACAAACAGGAACAGTAATACCACGCACCCACCTACCCCCGAGCACCTAGCCCCCCACACCCAACGGGCACACCCCTGCCCCCTAGCCCCCCCCCCCCCCCTCCCCCCATACCCCCCCCCCCGTCTTGGCGCGGGCAGGGTCGGTTAACTGTCCCTTTCTTCGTTGGATTACTCTTGATGTTGGGTGTTGTGATGTAACATGGAACAATGCGCCACCCCCCCCACCCCTCACCCCCCCCCCCCAGCAATGTACTCCCTCAGCCCGCCTCCGTATTGACGCTAGGTTTCTTGAGGAACAAGTTGCAAATCTAGGGTCATTGAATTCATGACAAATATGAATCGCAGAGCCGGTGGTGATGAAGTCAGTAGTGCTGGAGCCGGTGGCACCCGGGCCAGCGCTCCGCTCGGGTCCCCCCCCCCGCCCGTCCGCTGGAGCCGATGGGGCTAGAGCCGGTGGTGCCGGACCAGCAGCGCCTAAAATTACTGGGTGTACTTCGCCCCTCAAACACCCCTCTCATGGGAAGTGTGACCCACAACCTTCTTAAAGCACCCCCGAAGGTGCCGAGGGATTATGTTAGTTGTGTGAGAAATAGAATCTGTGTTCGAATCAGTGATTGCAAGAAAAGGGATAAGGTGAAAATTTGACACTGCTTCTCCTCCAAGGTCGTGCATTTAACTTGGTGGAATGGGAGGATTGCTTTTCCAATGGGTATTGATGCTGGTAATAGTACTCTAAATGGTCATGAGGTGAGAAAGTAGATGACTGAGGAATTTTGTCATTGAAGTGTATTGCAAAGGCTGGAGCAAGAATTGTACAACTTAAAGTTAAAAGGGACTGATATTGATGGGTATACCAACCGATTCCATGAATTGGCCTTATTGTGTCCTAGAATGGTGGAGCCTGAACAGGTGAAGGTAGAATTAGCGTTATGCGTGGGTTTGTTGAAGAATATTCGTGGTGATTGACATTCATCGAGGCTTACTAGTTTTGATGAAGAATTGTCTGTCACCCAGACCCTGTAGTTGATGTCAATGAGTCGAGATTAAGTCCATCTATCGTCATGAACGCATGCCCAACCCACCCATAACTACTGAACCACCCCTACCACTCCTCTGTCCATCACCCTACCAAAACCCAACCCCCCATACTACCTACCCCAACCTTCCCCCACATTCTCCCCCGCACTTAGACGCCAGCCTCGCTCCCCCCCTGTCACCCCGCGTGCCCTATACCTCACAGCTCGCGTCCCTACGGTGTTGTGATGGAGCCCCCTTGAGTTTTGAACAAGGGTTGTGAAGGATGATCGTGCGTGGTCGTTGGGTGTCAATCGACGCGGATTACAAATCGTCCGACAACTAAAATATAAAATAAATAAGGGCGCTTATGTGGAGCTCATTGGCATTCGCAGGTTAGGTGTTTTCTCAAGGTTTGCTTTTGACTGCAAATATTAATGACTAACGAAAGTTTGGTCCGCCGGTTTTGCAAGAATTGAAAGCAGCATTGCAATGGGACTAGTTTTAGAAAGAATAGGTAGGACTGTGGTAAAGGTAAGTGTGGGCACAAGATTGCTGCTTGTTGGAGTTAGCCTCGACAGGAGGAAGTGATGTGACTTGTTTTAATAGTAATGGAAAGGGTCACCGAAAGGTGAGGATTGCCCTTAAGCGAAAAATAGACTTTGGTACTAGGGTGATTGTTCATGGGGTTATTTAGCCGGTTGGGGGTACAAGGTGGGAGCGAGGGTGGTTGCTCACCATTGATCGAGTAAAAGTAGAGTTTTGGGTCAGGATTTCGCAAGTTCGAGATGCTTATGCTTTTTGGATTCGGGCGGGGTTGGGGGCGTGTTCTGGGGGGTTGTCTGTCATATTAAGTTTTTGTGGGGGGGGGTCTAACACAATTCTTTAGTCCCTGGAGTGCTTATAGGATTGCGTGTTGAGTTAGACATAGCTAAACCTAATAATATGATGCATATTATTGAAATTAACAGTAGGTGGTTTGTCTCTAGATATTATATTTATTTCCTCATTCATATGAGACCTTAGGAAGAGTCACATATAAATTTTTAGCAGAGGGGAAAAGGAAGGAAGAGGAAAAGTACATACCTCAACCTTTAAACAAGCAGCAGTAAGTCCTAATGCATTTGTATGAGGGACACCGCTAAGCCTACTAGACTAGGCTCAACCACCTATTTGCTCTATAAACTAAAGGCTCTGATACCAGTTGTCACAGACCCGCGTACAAGGGGAATACGGAGGCGTTAACGTCATAGATATCATCATAACACCAATGTGAGTGTTCAAAAATAGAGAAGATATTGTTCTAAAGCATATTAAGATGAGTCAGTGATACACAATGTGTCATGACAATATGATAATTCCAAACAAACAACTTATTTGTATTAAAATATAAGGTGGGTCTCTCCATGTACAAGAATAATAAATCCACGTTGCCTGAATAAAATTCAAAAGCGAAAAGTAACATAAGTGTACTATGTGCAGAATAAAACAAATAGGTGAAGTATGCTCCCATGCTCCCTATAGCAGTCTCTCTTCTAACACTCTTTGCCTAACCTTTAATATGCGCACCGGAAAATGATGCTTAAAAAACGTCAAACACATGGTTGGTGAGATGGTTGGTGAGAGACATAGGTTTAGGACAACAATAAAACTTTAAAACCGAATTACTGTGATTATCAAAACAATAAAGGACAATTATGCAAAATATGAACTTATGCTAACATGCAATCCACATACTGGGTAGGAACGTTACCCCCGATCCATTACAACAACTGGGTAGGAACGTTACCCCCGATCCACTAATAGTCATGGAAAGGATCCAATACCCAATTCCAGACTCTTGGTACCGATAACACAATATCACAAGGAGTTGATCAGCTCCAAGGATCTTGCCTACATAAGTAGACGATAACACCACATTACCACTCGGGATAAATCCCAAGTCTTGCCTACATGAGTAGACGATAACACCAATATCACATTCAACATGCAACAATAAGTCATATAACAGTAACATATTGTCCATACACCATTAACCACATAATCACAGCATTCAAAACATCTTTAGATCACAAGCATCATTTTCATCCCAAAATGTAAAGACATTTAAAAATGGGACTATGAAACTCACCTGATTGCTAGCTTCAAATCCACAAACTCTTCACAAATAACACGAACAATCTAAACAATATAAGCATAAAACAAGTTACCATCAATTAGGTATTTAACCCACTATGACGTAACCTCAACTATGATGGATGCCTATGTGATCTATCATAGTCCTATACTTGTTTTATAACCTTATTAAATCTTACATTTACTATTTGCACCTAAACGTTACACTTAACACTTTCTGGTTTTACGCAGAATTTTACTCTCACTTGCGTGCCCTAAACGCACTACTTAAACACTCCCATAATTCAAACCAAAATTCACCATGCTACATATATGTCCTATGAACCTCTCATAGCTCTCCCAAAGTCACTACCCTTCTATAAATATCCCAAAAAAATTCATTAATCCAAAGTGTTTAAAATTCGTCCAGAATCTGACCTTTAAAAAGTATGGCATTAATTACCTAACTTAAACCCCTCTCTGACCTTAGCCAAAATTCAGAGGTCACACACCATATATGAACTAACTTCCACGTGACTTAGAGCCTCTAACTCAGTGTCTAAGTATTTTTAGAAAAATCAAAATCAAAACTGAAATTCGTCACTGTTTTACACACTGATTTTGTATTGACCATTTGACCCACTTCCCGACCATAAAAACTTATGAGGCCGGATTTTCTAGAAAGTAGACTCTCTGAGGTTATCTCCAGTATGTTGTAAATTATTTATTTGATCTTTTATGACCGAGTTATGCTCGTTACAAAACTGCCTAACTTTCTGCAGTGAATTACGCATCTAATTTGAGTGATCTAAACCCTAACGCATGCTCATATCGCTAATCTAATTAATCTAATAATTAAGCTAACATCATAATATCATAAACTTTCTGGAAATTAAATGCCCTAATTTATAAACCTTATTTTAAACCTAAATCCATCATACTCAAGTTACTAGTAAATTAAACGAACTATAATTTAACAAACCGAATCGTACCTTAATGCGAGGCCCTAAAAATTTCGTCTTCTCTTTTTTCTTCTCCTTATGGCCGGCCAAGTTATGAATGGGGAGGGTTAAGGGTTTTAACCTTGTATTTATAAGCACCTAGATAGAATCCTAACCTAAGTCTAATTAGGTCTTAGAGATAAACTAGGATTCTAGATATATGTATATATATATATTTATTTTTTTCTTTTCTTTTTAAAACCGGCCGAAATATAATATATATATATTTTATTTATTTATTTTTTATTTATTTTATATTTACAATTAAAACCTTAAGTTTTTATAAAATTTTTATTTATTTTGACTATACCTTTTTATTTAAACGTAGTTTACTACCTTTCTAAAAATAATTATTCATTTCCAACCTAACTTTCTAAAATTAGAAATTTTACATTTTCTTAATCTAACACTTACACGCTAAACCTATCTTAAATAA
>BQNB010168616.1:0-13871 GCA_026074375.1 Tanacetum coccineum
TCTTTGTGTTTCTTATCTATAAATCGGATGTATACATGCATGTATAAGATATTATGTTAAATTTTTGGGTATTGGGTATAAAAATGGGTATTTGTTGAAGCGTAGAAAAGTTTTGGTGCTTCCGGGTAAGCCTAAATGTAGTTAATTGCGAAACGTAATTATTTTACGTAACCAATAAAATAAAATATAAAAAGTTGATTATTACTTTCGCAAAAGTAATATATTGCTCGTTTGACGAAAAATTTAATTCGTTTGGTGTCCGTTTACGTTAATTGTTGATTTTTAGTTTACGCGATTTAACTTAACTATTAAAATTAAAAGCGAACGCGTACGAGAAAAAAAATAATTAGTAAAATAGATGACGTCGTAAATGACCTGAAAATACGGAATATTACACATCTAATCTATAATGATATCATCTTGACTCATCCGTTGAACATCTAATGTACAACGATAACATATCGACTCATCCGTTGAACATCTAATGTACAACGATAACATATCGACTCATCCGTTGAACATCTAATGTACAACGATAGCATATCGACTCATCCTTTCAACATCTAATGTACAACGATAGCATATCGACTCATCCGTTGAACATCTAATGTACAACAATAACATATCGACTCATCCGTGAAACATATAATGTACAACGATAACATATCGACTTATCCGTTGAACATCTCATGTACATCGATAGCATCTAATGTATAACGATACCATCTTGACTCATTCGTTGAACATCTAATGTACAACGATAATATATCGACTCATCCGTTGAACATCTCATGTACAACGATAGCATCTAATGTATAATGATACCATCTTGGCTCATCCGTTGAACATCTAATGTACAACGATAACATCTCGACTCATCCGTTGAACATCTCATGTACAACGATAGCATCTAATGTATAACGATACCATCTTGACTCATCCATTGAACTCGACCGGACCTAACCGAGAAACCGGACCGAATCAAACCGAGAAACCCGACCGGACCGGATCGATAAGCCGGACCGGATCGAACCGAGACACCGAAATATTTTTTTATTAGTATGTATATAATTATTATTTATAAAATATATAATTATAATTAATAATTATATATTTTATAAATAATAATTATATATTTTAAAAATATATAATTAAAAATAAAAACTATATATTTTAGTAAAAAAGATTCCCGGCGACATGTCGCCGGGGATTGTGTGTGTCACGTCCCACCAAAAATTTCGTTATCCCGCCATTTGTGCTAGACGACAAAACTAAAACATTCCTCGGCGACATGTCGCCTGGGATTGTCGAAGGGGATTATAAAAAGCAATAAACCATATCTCACTTTTAACACTTAGCAAAAAACAAAATTAAAAAACCCTCACCACCACCGACGACCTTACCAGCGATTCAAGAAGAAGAACCACCGTCCTCCTCATCTTCCCCCTCCACCACTCACCACAAAACTACCGTCCTCCTCCCCCACCACCACTCACCACAGAACCACCCTCATCCTCCAATCATGCAAGCACACGAGCACATAACCCTCCCCCTCCTCTAAACTATAATTCTTTTTTAAACCCTCTAAATGCTAATTCTTTTTCTTATTTTTCTAGTCCTCTAAACCACAGCCGAGACCACAGCTGAGGGTTCTAGTAAAGGGTTTAATTTTAGATTTTTTTAATTATTTTCTTAATAAGCCGATAATTAGCACTTAATAAGCTGATAAGTTTGTTAATAGGCTAATTTTAGATTTTTTTTGTTTTTTTTTGCAGTCAACAGTAGCAGCCGAGAGGAGACCACATCCGAGGGGCGAGAACGAGCCGAGAAAGAGCCGTGAACGAGCCAAGACCGAGCGACATTAAACAGCATAAGGTATGTTCTTATTTCTTTTTTTCCTTTTGGTATCTCGGGGACATGTCGTAGGCAAATGTTTATAGTTATTAATATGTGTTTGGTTGGTTTGCGGGTTAGTTAGTATTGCGTTTGGTTAGATAGGATTGCATTTGGCGTGGCTGTGAACTTGGCGTTTGGTTAGTTAGTATGTGTTATAGTTTACTTGGCGGGTTAGTTAGTATTTGGTGCGGCTGTGAACTTGGCGGGTTAGTTAGCATTTAGTTGTTAACTTGGCGTTTGGTTAGTTAGTATGTGTTAGTTAAACCCGTAGTCTTGAACTGGCACGGCTGTGAAACACTAAAACTTGAACTTGGTTTATAAGGTTTTATTTAAAAATGTGAAACACTTGAACTTGGCGTAGGCTCGGGTCTTATCGACATAAGCTTTTGTTAAACAGCTTATGCTGATAAGCTGTTTAAAAACAGCTTATCGGCATAAGCTGTTTAACAACAGCTTATGCTAATAAAGCATAAGTTGTTGAACAACAACTAATTCTGATAAGCAGTTTAACAACAGCTTTGCGTTTGGATATTTGCGTTTGGTATTTGTTTTATTGAATGCTTAAGGAATGTTTTAGGATTTTAGTGATTAATTTCGTAAAATCCCCGTCTGAATTTAATCATCCTATAGAAAACGAAGACGATGATTTAATTGATGATGACGAAGACGATGATTTAATTGATGATAAAGACGCCCTTCCTCATGATTTAGCAGATTCTAATGATGAAGACCCATGATGATGATGATGATGATGTAGCTGTTGTTTATTCTAGTGAAGAAGAAGATTGATCTTGAGTTGTAACTTGTAAACGATACTTATTTGAATGAATAAAATTGTTGTTGATTGTTTAAATGTGTATTTTTATTTGAATGTGTATGTATTTGGATGTGTGCATGCTTATATTATTTTGTTCATAAATTTCTATATGTTATTCTAATTGTACTTGTACAGATGTAACACGGGGTCACGGCGGTGACGGTGGCGGTGATGATCGTCCCCTTCCACGTCAGATTTTGTCCAGTTACCGAGGTAAAAAAAATTAGATTATTGTAATATAAGTATAACCTTGATACATTTAATTTGCTTTCCTTGAATTTTTATGACGTTATCACTTACTTGATTTTGTAGTTAGGGGAACCCGAAAACCCAACAGGGGATGCAGGAAAGCCGGCAGACTCGATACCCGCGAGCAAACCAAGAACCTCAGGTTAAGGAAGATTACAGATCAATGGGGCCCGCAGAAGATCCGGTTTGAGTTCAACGATAGAGCCACGCTGATGCCTCACGATGACCACGCGGCTCATTGGAGTAACCTCCTCGGGGAGATCGTCAGAGAGTTCCTGATGCACTACCCTTCTTGGCACAAGATCGAGCCGAAGCGGGAGGCGGGGGTCATCGGAAACATTAGGGTCAGTTATTTCATTATCCTTTTATGTTATTTTATTATCATGTTCATTTATTTAATTGTGTATATTTATCTAAATTTGTTTATTTATTTATATGATACAAATAAATAAACGAATTTAGATAAATATATAAATTATATCTCTAAGTTTGTCTTTGTTATATATGATTGCAGTCCCAGTTTGACTTGACGTTCCACATGCAATCTCCCTTTTGGCCAAAAATCAGCAAGGGCATCGAGCATCATTTGGACAAGATCTACATCGACAATAACTCGACGTTCAAGCAAGAGCATTGGGTTCTTAAACTCGACGGGACGCGTGATGTGGAAGGCATCAGATCCCGATGTCCCGTGAACATCACCCTTACAGACTGGGATAAGCATATTGCCTTTTGGCTTGATCCTAAGAACGCTGCTTGAGCCGCTCAAAATGCTCGAAATCGGGCAAAGAGCACGGTCATATGTCGGCAGGGATCCCGGTCACTTGCTGTCCTCCGAGATATGTAGGTAATAAACATTATAATTATTTTACATATATATAGCTCATTATACGCTTTGGTGTGTTGTGATATGTCGTTTTTAATTTGTTTCATCTTATATACGTGTATATGTACAAATGGAGAGCTCCGAGACTCGAGAGTACCCGTCCCTGATCCAGACCTACTACGATCTACATACTATTGACGGCGTATGGTTGCAGGACGAGGCGCGACTTCAATATGTAAGTATTGTTTCAAAACACGTACTTAAATGATTTGTCGAGACATAATGTAGTAACCCGACAAATATATTAACTATCTTGTTTTTTGTCACTACATAGGAGGAGATGCTGAGGCTCAAGGATCTAGGCCCCAACACGCCGATGGGTGTGACCTACACCGAGGACCAGATCATGGCCATGGTTCGAAGGGTCAAGCAGCAGGGGCACATTCTCAGTATTGGTAGGGTTTTGGCGAGACAGGGCAGAGACGTCCTCACTATCAACGAGCCTTGATGCAAGCACACCGTCGATGTCGATGAGGTCAAAGCACAAAACAAGCAGCTAAGGAAAGCGCTCAATATCCTGATGAAGGTAGTGAGGAATGAAGACAAGATGTCCCAGCTGCTTACGCAGCTTCAGTCACAGCATTAGGTTGGTAGTGGCAGCAGGAGTGGCGGGGGCGGGGATGATGAGCCGGGCGAGGATGAGGACGCCGGAGAGGATGAGGATGCTGACAGGGATGAGGATAGTTAGGACATGTTATATATGGGCAAGTATATGCTATTTTGTTTCTTGAAGTATATATTGGCGACCCGTATATAAAAATTTGTTGAACCGTACCTTTAGAACATGTTATCTAAATATTTATTGACTTGTATCTTGCAGATATTGCAAGTTTTGTGGCTAGGAAGCCCGTTTTGTAGACTATAACATGTTTATTCGGATTTTGGACGTATTTAGCTTATTTATATCAAATGCGTTGATCCGTTATATTATTTTGTGTTTTGGTACAAGTTGTAATGTATTTGGGTAGTTTATATATTGCTAGATACAGGTTTGTTGATTGGTAGGTTTTTTCCGGAAAAATTCTAGAAAAACGAAAAAAACCTGGAAATCAGATGCAATCCAGGCTGCATAAAAAAATACAGACTTTTCCCCGGCGACAGTGCAATATTAGAAGGGGAAAGTCTTGGCAAGTGTTGACTAGTCAACTACTGCTACCACTATCCCCGGCGACTAGTCAACAAGAGGAACAATATTCCCTGGCGACATGTCGCCGAGGATAATGTTGATCAATTAATTAACTAATTAATTAGTTAACTAATCCAAATTAAGGGCAAAACAATCCCCGACGACATGTCGCCGGGGAATATCTTTGACGACCCAACGCTTTCATTGAATGAAAACTGTGTGGGCCCATCGTTGTCCCCGGGGCATGTCGCCGGGGAATGGACCCCCTACAAGCAATCCCCGACATGTATTCCTCAATGACACGTCCCTGAAAATAGTATTCCCCGGCGACATGTCCTCGGAGAAACACGTCTCATGTCGCTGGGATAAAGGCGAATGTTGTAGTGAATATTAAAAGTAGTTTATATCAAAAGTTATAGAGTTAACTATGTTTGCAAAATTGTAATATTAGTTTAACCTAGATATAAACACTTTAAAATATTCAGCTTTCCACATTTACTTACATGTTATTTTACCATACAATAAGGAAACAAGAAAAAGTTTGATACGCAAAAAACTATTCCAAACACCCTTTAATGTCACTTAACCAAAAATCAAAAACTGGTTAGATTCTTTGGTTTTTTTGCTTTCTTTGAATCGGTTTTTCGACAAGCTTTTTTTCAGCTTTTCCATTCCATATGAAGCTTTTGTTAATGCCATATACTAACTTTCATAAACTATTAGCGCGTTGTAGACAGTGGTGGCTCAAAGGTACATCAAGTAAAGCTAGGGCTTTAGGCCTCTAACTTTTTAACATCCCGGATTCTCTAGGACCTTGTATATATGTAAAGTCAGTCACATATTTTTTGTTGTCATCTTTAATATCCGATTATTTAAGGCCCTAATTAGTCGATAAATATCAAATAATCAAAGTTTTGAGCCTATTTTGTTTCTACTTTTCATTCTTCATGCCTACAAGTTGTAGAAATTTAAGCCTAAATGTATTAAGTATATAAAAGACCCATTTTTGCATTAAAGAGAAGCAAAGGTTAAATTAAGCCATGTGATAACAAGTATTTAACCGTTTACATTGATGAATCGACGTTTATTTTTCACACTCACAAACTTTCACTTTGTGGTTTTCTCTCATCTACTCATGTATCATTTTTCTATCAAAAGTTGCTTTTAAGAATGTCTTAGTTTCTGATATAAAATTGCTAAAGAAAAAAAATGCAGAACAAAAATTTGAAAGGATAACGCTATTTAAAGAAATAGAAAATATAATTTGAAACTTTAAAAACCGGCGAAAAAACTTTAGAAACAATTATTTCTTATACATTGCAGATCAAAATATTCAATCAAAGTAAATTAAACCATTTAGATAGTTTGAAGGTATCTTTAGTTAACTAGTTAGCACCAAAGGCCTCTTGGCCCAACGGTATGTGAGTGACCCTTCAATCTAAAGTTATGGGTTCAAGTCTCGTTGGAGACATATGAGATCTAATTTGTGAGATATGTGGTTTATGTTATAAAAATTTGTCGTTCTAAAAAAAGTTTACTATTTAGCATTGAGATTTTTTTATCCGTAGATGATAACAAGCTATAAAGGTAATTGTTTGAACCTTAAAAGTTTTTAAGCCATATTATAATAATTGTTTAGATACTAATAGTATATATCTATTTTTGAAACTAAAAGTTTTGGCAGAAATTATACATGTGAAGAATGCTACACCGATTGATATATTTATTTAAATTATAAATCTAAACTCTTTCTATAATACTTATTTGGCGTATAAAATAATGTTAACTATTTCTCTAACCAGAAATAAGTGTTTCAAAACTAAGGTTAATTAAAAGTTATATGTCATGATAGTGTCAATAAAAATTAGATTTATGGGCTCATTTATCAATTTAAAATAAAATCTTATGCTATATTGATTTCAAAAAATTAATCAAAGATTTCACAAAAAAAAGCTGGAAAAGTAAATTTTATATAAATGACTTTTTAGCAAATAACTTTGATAAAAAGACCCAGTTTTAAGACTTCACTTTAAGCCTTCGAAAAGATTGAGCCGCCATGATTATAGACAAAACTAAATGTGTCTAAGCAGTAAAATGAAATACACAATACGTATATCTTTTATATAAATGACTTTTTAGCAAATAACTTTGATAAAAAGACCCAGTTTTAAGACTTCACTTTAAGCTTTCGAAAAGATTGAGCCGCCATGATTATAGACAAAACTAAATGTGTCTAAGCAGTAAAATGAATTACACAATACGTATATCTTGCAAATAGAATACAATCTCTTAAAGTGAAAATAATAGTGCCTCTTAATAATAGCGCATAAATAGCGTCACAAAATTGGGGTCGATACAAGTCAACGGCACCTACAAAGGCTTACAACAAAAGTGTCGCTCTAAATCAGCGACATCTATAGCAACTTGCAACAAAAGCATCGCAAAAACTAAAGACACAAAAATTGACGTTTACAGAAAATGTCGCTTAAATCAACGATGCATATGGCGACAAGATAGTGTCATTAATAAATAACGACAGACGATGATGTCGCATATATGCGACATATTTTTGTGACGTTGTTGAGGCCGTTGATGAAGTTAGAGACTAACTTTAAACGACACAAAAATTTGCGACTCATACATAATGACATCCCCTTTGATGTCGCTAAATGCATCGTTAGTTACAAAATGTGTCGCTAAACGGTTTTAACAAGCGTCGTTTAACGTCTTTTTCTTGTAGTGAGTGCAGTTATTTTTGTACTGAGAATTCCTTCTTATTTCGAGCTAGGGTTGCATGGAAAAGGTTTGAACTCCACAAGTGTCAATGGTCGAGTTGCAGGGGAATTGGAGGCCACGAATTTTTTCAGCGGTTAAATAGTCGGGGTTTAGAGTGGGATATGCTTCTTTAAAAGTTGTCTTGTGCAAAGTAACAAATCACGAGAAAGCATGCATTGAAAATTAACACGTGTGTATTCCTTGCACGTTTGATACATTTGGTTGCGATAGAGCTCCTCAACAGAGTCTAATGGATTATGCAAACTAATGTTATGACACCTAGATCCGTAAATATTATTTTCAAAAGAATTAGTTTTGAATCAAAAAAAAACTAGCGACGCAGCTTATTGCTCGTTTCGCTTCCAGCTCCATATTAATCCTAGATTAAACAACTACTTTGTTAGGGTAAATGAAAGATTTCTTTGAAAAAAGAATCTAAGAACACGCACAGAACAATAAACCTATTTTTTCTGAAATTTCCAAGATGAACAAAAGAAGATAACTAGAGTTTTGAGAACTTAGATTTAGAGTTCTCAATATTTTAAAGAGTTTTCTAAAGAAAGAAGAGCTATTATGTTTTTTAGGAATGGTGAAACGTTGTGTGTTTATTTCATTATCATTTGATACAATATATAGGGATTACAAGATAAGAATGAATACAGATAAGAATGAATGACAACTGAATAACTAATGCATGATAGATAATTGTCAATTTGTCCGGTTAACACTCCCCCGCAGTCCGAGCGACGAAAACGCGAAAGCTTGGACTGGAATAGTAAACCTGAAAAGAAAAAGGAAAATAAACAAAATGTGACCTTAGCACATGAACGCGACCTTAGCACGTTTTAACAACTCGTGACCTTAGCACGAACGTGGCCTTAGCACGTTTTAACAACTCGTGACCTTAGCACGAACGTGACCTTAGTACATTTTAACAACTCGTGACCTTAGCACGTTTTAACAACTCGTGACCTACGCACAAATCACCAACACAAATCACGGTTGTGTGGATTTGTGACCTTAGCACAAATCACCAACACAAATTACGGTTGTGTGGATTTATGACCTTAGCACAAATCACCAACACAAATAACAATCGTGTGGATATGTGACCTAGCACAAATCACCAACACAAATAAAAATAAATAGACGATCGTGTACGATGGGTGGTATAGCAGCGGTGGCGGTGGTGTTATGTTACGCTGATAAAACGGCGCTTTGATTTATTTGTATTACAGCTAATAGCATAAAAAAGGTACGTTTGGGATCCCTCCGAATCATCGGCGAGTTGCCGATGACCGGAGGACAACTATTTTTGTGATGAAGGTTAGTGTTTCTGGGTTGGGATTTAGGATCGATTAGGTCCTGATACCACGAGGAATGGTGAAACGTTGTGTGTTTATTTCATTATCATTTGATACAATATATATGGATTACAAGATAAGAATGAATGACAACTGAATAACTAATGCATGATAGATAATTGTCGATTAGACAATTAATGCTTGATAGATAATTGTCAATTTGTTCGGTTAACAGTTTTGAATGAAACTAGAGTTTGAAAACTAGGAAAATTTCTCTACAACTAAGTGGTCCTTCTAATAAAGTAATAATAATGATGATGGATATTCAATTGGAATGATTAATAACTTTAAAAATAACTCAAATAATGCTATTCATCACGGAGTGTGGGATAATTCTTAAGAGTGTGTGGAGGGTAACTCAGTTAAATATTACTAGCACAGTATCCGGGTGATGTGATGACAGGTCTCGTGTAATTAATACTTCCAGCGAGGTCATATATACTATAGAAAAAAAAATTGACGAGTATCATGTAATTAAAAAGGGGCGATTTCATATATTCAAAAAAAAAACATCATTATGATCATTTTTTAGGTATATATGGATTGATCCCTTTAAAAATATTGTTTGAATCACATCACTTATTATTAATATATGTATATATAAGTTAAATCAAATAAAATACAATGAGATTTGATTACACGGCATGGTAAAGCAATAATATAATACTACATAATGTATGAGCTAATTATGAGTAGATAAATATGTGGCAAATGCATGGAATGTCACCTCAACGATCACATGTCACACACATAGCATTTAATTTTAAAATTCATCATAATATCTTTTACTTTTTAAAAATATATTTAAAGATAATTATTAACCCACTAAACAGATCAAAGCCAATAAACGCCACCAATGCAAATATTTCACATAGATAAATGTTGAATTCACCATATCACGAGAAACGTATACGTGGTGCTACAACGAAATGCCAAACACTCTTGATAAATGTTGAATTCACCATATCACGAGAAACGTATATAAATCATGTAATGATCTACAGATTTTCAATGATAATCATTGTTATTATATGTATTAGCTTTTTGTTATATTATATATGTTATATTAATACTCTTATACAAATGTTGTGTTGTCCCTTTACTCTCGGGAAGTTTTTTATTATTAAAAAACTAATAAAATAACATAATAAACAGTAGTTTCCCTATAAATTAATCTCTATGAACAGTGGAAAATTGATAAAAAAAATACCGATGAAGCTTCCCAGATCCCACACACATCACCGTCTTCCTCTCTCTACTCTCTCAAAACCCCCTAGAAACATCTTTATAATACATTTCACATTTCACAAATGGTCGGTGGCACTGTAGCAGCTACAGTGCTTGCTACAATGCTACAGTATCGGCCCAAAAATTAGCCCAAAACCTGACCCAAACTAAAAAAAAAAAAAATTTATAAAACGGACCCTCAACTTTTAATTGTTTACGACTTTTTTACATAAACTTAAAAAAAAAAAAAAAAACCCTCGAGTTTCTTTTATTCGCACCCCGCAATTCCAACTCGTTATCACTAATGACTCATCTTCATAAACAAAAAAAAACCTCAACCACAACTCACCTGCTGAAAACAAATCAGTTTGTATGACACAAACATCTTCCTGAAACTTCGATTCATGAAACCGGGTCTAACAAATCCAGATGCAAACCCAGAAACAAACGCACCATTACGGTTTTTTTTATATCAAGTTTTAAACTTTTTTATTTTTTAAGGATTATTGGTTTTTGGGTTTCGATTGTTATATTGTATGAACCATTTTGGGTGTTAATTAATTGTTTAGAAATAGTGTTTGAATGTGAATACAGGTTTTATTGTGGTCTTTGATTCTGAAGCTTGAGTTTGGGTCAATCGGCAACTATAACAGGGGGTTACAAATTAAAGGTAAGTTTTTTGTTGATTCACTTTTTGTTTAAAAGATTTATTTTTTATAAAAAGACTATATAGGATTATAGTTTGAATTATGAAAAAAATAGCAATCAGAAAGAGGTGTAGCTTTTGTGTTTGTTAAAATTGTTTGTGGTAATTGTTAAACTTATATTGTGTAGCCAAATGGGTTTGAAGTTGTGGTGACGGTGCGTTTGCACCTCTGAATCGTTTGCGAGCTTTGGTGGCACAAGATCGAAGATGAGAGTTAAAGCTATTTCCCAACAACCATTCAAGCTAAGAAACGAGGTTAGGGTTTAGTCATTTACAATTACTTTTTACGCAGTTATAGATATAGTAGTTTATACGTCTTGAGTTGTGAACAGAGGGTTAAATTCGGTTGGTAATTAGTAAATAATGTTCTATGATGTAGAGCTGTAGAGGTAACTCACGATTTAGAGTACACACCGAGATTTATGTTACAAATTGACTTTCTACCATCTCTGTTGTTGAAGCGTGTTTCGTTATTTCATTTGAAATTACTACTTTCACGTCTCACGTCTGAATACCTTGGCTAAGAATTGGTGGGCGAATGAGCAATTATTAGGATATAGTTTTAAGAAAGCAGAAAAAAACACCCCCAAGAATTGGTGGATGAATGAAGCATTTTGGAGGTTTAACGATTCTAAAATTTGATTGTCGCTTGAGTTCTTAATTTAAAGAGATAGAGACAGTTTGGTTTGATTGGGTTTAGGTAGCTGAGATTTTAAAGTTAAGTGAAAGGTGTTCGTGTTTTGGCTAAAATTATTGTAATTAGAATTTCCTCATTTTATAAGAAATTTCCGCTCATAGCTCTTGGCGTTGTATTGAATGCAACAGCACATATAAAGAGAACATGAGAAATGCTTCGTTACAACTGGGGTTATGTTTGGTGGCGATAGTGGTAATGTTACAGGCGCACTTTGGCAGCAAACCTTTTATTTTAGTATCCATTATTATTTGATAGAAATCATACGTCGATATTACGGGATGATTTTTTTTGGAGGAATATCAGGAGGGTGACGTAATTTGTTGGTACATGTTTCCTATCCTTATCTTAGTGATCAATTTAAAGATAATATCATATTCTCATGTTTGGGTGGAAATAATGGATTTAATAGCAGTTGGCTTTTTATATTTTGCTAGGTTCCTGTTGAGCTGCAGTTGTTACGGTTAAAGCATCCACCAAAAAAACTGTGTCAATTATCATTAATGAGGTAATTTTACCTATGTACCAAGATTTTAATAAAGCTTTAATGTTTGTATTAATGTTTTACTAAATTTCACGAACTATAATAAGGTTATGCGAATTGTTTGTTAAAATGTTTTGATTGTAGTCTACTATATGTGATTTCAGGTCAACATGGTTTCGTGGCTCGGCTGAATGATGGCTGGTAATATTTTAATCAGTAAAACGATTAACCTCATCACTCTATATCAAAACACGCAATAATATATGTGTCCTTCTCCAATCTTTCGAGTTTCTTTTTGAGATTTTTTGGAAACTTTATTTTCGACAACGGAGAACTTGATCAGTGATGGTGGTTCGTTGCTGCTTATCGGAAACAAAGGGGCGGTATTGCAAAAGAAAATAATGAAATTTCATGGTTCGCGTTCTAGTTTGTAAGTATCAACTTTAATTGATTTTCATGTTTTTGGTTTTTTTGTAGCATTTTGATTTTTGTGGTTTGAGTAATTTATGGGTTTTGATATATGGGTTTAATGGTGTTTTATACCCGTGAAAGTTTAATCACAAAAGTAACATGTTTTTAGGAACTTGGTATACAGTTTGGATGTTTATAGTTTTTTTATATTGGGGTTTTGTGGAGGTTGAGTGATATTGTTTTCTTTGATCTTTTAAAAATGCCGATTTACATCGTTGTGTAGGTAGCAGCTCTGAAGTTTATGTCTGTGTAAGGCGATGATTTGTGCAAAAAAAGATTGGTGAAGCTACGAGAGAAGAGTATGTGGAACGTGTTGATATCTGCGTAGTTGTTATGATTCTCAAGACCTCAAGTTTCTATGTTGAGCAAGGTGGTCAGGTTAGTGTTGAGCATCAGCAGTTACATACCGTTGTCACATATATTGGTTGAAAACAACATTATTGAAAACAGAAAGTGTCCCTAAAATGATATGAATATAAGTTCTTAATCAAGACTTTTAGCTTGCAAAATGAGTGAGAAATTGGTAAGCGTTGCACGTCTGTGTGGAAATTGAGTAGGTTATCCGATCGCATCTTTATGGGATTGTTTATGATTTTATAATTTTTATCCCTAAGCTATCATAAATGCCGTCAAATAATTTCTTCAAATGTTTGAAAGTTCTACTTTTTCTACTCTGACCTTGAGCCAAACACGCCTATACACTAAATTCATTTTACATATACAAATGTAACGATATTCTAGACATTCAATTGCAAGATCACAGACTCTATTAAATTCAGGCTATGCTCTATTTGTAATGGGTTATGCTCTATTTGTAATGGGTTAAAGCACCCTGTCTCATAAGCGTCTGCACATTGAATTGTATATTACTTTCCTGAAGGATATTGTTTCAATTTCTGCTTATTGCATTTTTTATAGCACACGAGTTGTTTTGAGTGTTTTCATAGACATAAAATGCTAATATGAGGGTGAGATAAGTAGTTGCGGTTAGTGGTAATGACCACGTTGTGTTTTGTTATACCTGAGAATCTGCTTCGGCTTATTTCAAAAAGCACAGCCAGATTAATTACGGAATTCCAGTCACGCCCTAAATTTGCTTATGTTTTTTAATACGTTTGATAAAACAAATAACCATCTTTGCAGATATGTATTCATTTTATTAGCATATTAAGCGTG
>BQNB010168617.1:0-13870 GCA_026074375.1 Tanacetum coccineum
CTTAAACCCATATTTACATTAAATTAGGAATAAACACTTATAGGTGCGTAATCGTGTATCATCCCTAGAACCAACGGTCTAATCAATGATATGTGAATATAAAACGTCACCACATAACCACCATGTCTTTTGACCCATTTGCATGAATCATTGCATTAAGTATTAATATGTAAACTTAGACTTTGTCATAATTATTTAGGTATTTGACTGAATCACTATTTGACGTGCCTTAATCCATTACCAATCTCAGACGATTAACCAACAAGGTGAGTTTTCATAGCCCCTACTCTACTGTTCAAATCATCTTTTGGGGTGAGAACATTACTTATTTTAAACGTGTGAATACAAGTACAAATACTCATTACTGATTGGTCTAAGTCCCGATTTAACCCAAGTTGCTATTTGGCCAATTCATCATGAACCGTCAATCTTTTTAAGCGTGAATGTTATGGATAGATCTATCGGGATTGACAATCCATGTTTTTCTTGGACTGACATTAGTCAAGCAAACGCAGTTTCATTTGAGTCAGATTATGGGTGTCCTGGGTTAGACACCTGCAAGGGCATTCATTTATTGTTGGTATATGTTAACGCTTCGGTGTCATGAGCTTAGACAATAGTAATGCAATTTATATGACTTTGTATCTGTTATATTGTCATATGCGGGTGAAATCTTGTGATTCATAAACATTACATTTTCTGTTTAAACAAACCTATGAACTCACCAACTTTATGTTGACACTTTAGCAATGTTTTTCTCAGGTATTAAGAACGAAGATGCTATATGAAGTCTCATGCATTGCTGTCATTTTCTTGTTATCTGAAGATCACTTGTTCTATTTAAAACGATGTTGTATTATCTATTTTTATGCTTCCGCTGAATGTTAAACAATTTATTATTTCCTAAATTCAAGCGATCTGTTTTCTTAAAACGTCTCATATAGAGGTCGTTCTGTATTGCTTAGAAGTATGATAATCATGAAGTCACACTCCCTCGGTTGCCATTATACTCTGATATTTTGGGGTGTGACAAATTGGTATCAAAGCCCTGAGCTATAGAGAACTAGGTTGCATTAGGTAGCACTAGACTATAACTACTTGTCTGCTTAACATGCTTATTATGCTTCTATTGGCTGTCATTGTTGGTTTCTCAATATGGAATACATAGGAATCAACAATCAAAGGAGTACATATATATTAAAATGGGATACATGTGAAATAGACATATATGAGATACATATACTTAATATGGGTTACATGTGTATTAACTATATACGTATACTTAATATGGGCTACATGTGCATTAAACAGGCTTAACTACGCGTATTATGAAATGTATCTATATCCTTATTTCATATTTTCTTGTCTCAGTGACATGTCGAACTCGGATGAATTGAGACACACCGATAACACTACACTGGTACCTCCCAGACTCCCTTACACACTCCCTCAAGTGTTCCACAGGAGACGTCCTACTCTAGTATTACTTATTTTGCCATCTGTATCACCATTTCCTCCAACTATCAGACGTACCGCTCGTATATCTATTCCATCTATTGAGCCAAATCTTGCTGAATGTGCCAGGATTTCTACTATTAACCTTGATGATTATCAACTTGATCCTGTTACTCTACCACCCTTACCTTCATCCCCATTCACGATGGCTGCTTATTAGCGGATGATTGTTGAAACGGACCCCACCTAGAAAGAGGAAGCTTTAACAGAAACTGGTCAGAATTCGGTGCCTGTACCTGAGATAGCCTTGACCATATGCACAACGCGCCTTAAAGGATAATTGCATACCATTCTCGAGGACATGGACCGTTACCCAAATGCCTGTTTAGAGGAGTTAGAAGCATTCATGACACTGTGGGATGTAAATCCCCGAGTTGAGGAAAGTTCTTTGGAGTCACTATCGGTGGATGAATTTATTTCTCAACTTAGACAATTGTGTGAGGATGCGGAGGATCGTGCTAGTAATGCTCAGGAAGAAGCACGACAGAAGAGGAAGGAGGCACGAGGGAACAAGGAATTAATTTTTGGAAATGAACTCAATTTCTCTCAGGGAGCTACAAACTTACCTTTCAGCGGTTCAGATCATGAAGATGCGAACGAACATATTGAGAAAGTTCTTAAGATCATGGATTTATTCCACATCCCGAATATTACTATAGACCAAGTGATGCTTACAGCCTTCCTTATGTCCTTAACTGGAGCTGCAAGTCATTGGCTAAGAAACAAACCATTTGGTTCGATTACAACTTGGGAAGATCTAAAAACAAAGTTTCTATGCAAATATTGCCCACCTGTTTGTACTGCAAAGAAAATTGAGGAAATCAACAACTTTCAGCAAGAACCGGATTAAAACATCTATCAAGCTTGGGAGTGATTTAAAGAACTCTTGATAAAGTCTCCTCAACACTATTTAACAGAGATGCAAGAGGTAGTCTTATTCTATAAAGGATTGGATCTTCCAACTAGACAAATTCTTGATTCAAGAGGAGACATACCATCAAAGACTAATGCTGATGCAAAAGTAGCCATCCATGAAATGGCTGAATACTCTCAAAAATGACACAATGGAACATCAAAGACCAGAAGTACTAAAACTTTTGACGGATTAGCAACAATACAAGCACAACTCAACAATCTTGGATGAGAAATCAAGAAAGTGAATGAAAAGGTTTATGCTAATCAAGTAGGATGCGAACAATGTAAAGGTTCCCATTACACCAAAGATTGTCCACTCAAGGAAGAAGGGAAAACCCTTGAAGAAGCTTACTACACTCAATTTGGTGCACCTTTTCAAGGAGGGGTCATAGAGAAACTGCTACGGGATTCTACCAAAGGAACAATGCAAAACCTTCGTACCAAGAACGAAGGCAATATATGGAAGATACCGTGAGCAAGTTTATGAGTGAATCAGAAAAAAAAACATGAGGAGAAATCCAATTTGATCAAAGAGATATGAGCTTCAACGGATGCTGCCACAAGGAACCAAGGAGCATCAATTAAAACATTAGAGATCCAAATCATGCAAATGAGCTAGGTCCTACAGGAAAGAGGATTTAGAAGTTTACCAAGCTCAACTGAAACTAACCCGAGGGACCATGTCAAGTCGATCTCAACTATTGTTAAAGTTGATGCAAGCTTGATACGACGTATGGGATCCTCCTAATACGATGTATCCACTAGAAAGAACCGTACACTGATGTACAAGACAAAACAAACGACAATCCTATTTCCAAGTCGTTTAAATGGTTACTACTGTGAAGAAACGAAGGGATCATATGAACCATAATTCTCAGAAGCTTACTCTAAAGCTTCACATAACAATAATTCCATACCCAAAAAGGAGAAAGACCTAGGGAGTTTCACTTTACCTTGATATATTAATAATGTTTGCTTTGATAATTCCCTTGCTGACTTAGAAGCTAACGTTAGTGTTATGCCTCTCTCGACGTACCTTAACTTAGGTTTAGGCAAATTAGCTCACACTAAGTTAACAGTTGAATTAGCATACAAGACTGTAAAATATCCAAAAGGAATTACTGAAAATGTACTAGTAGGAATTGGTAAATTTACTTTCCCAGTAGACTTTATAATTCTTGATATGCCCGAGGATATCAAAGTGCCCTTGATCCTCGGAAGACCATTTTTGTCTACCGCCCGTGCTAAGATTGATGTTTACAAAAGAAAGATTACTTTAAGAGTTGGGGAAGAAAAGATTATTTTCAAAAGTGTTAAACCTGCTAGTAGTATAATTAAGAGGGTCTACATGCTAAGTTTGAGAGAAAGAATGGAACTTGATTTAGAAGCTAGGCTTATGGGAGAGACTTTGGTGTTAAATAGATCATTAGACCCTTTCTTGGAAGATTACATTGAACTAAATGATCTAAATGAACCATTCGAGCTTAGGAGAAATCAAGGAGATGATTTGATGCCCACCATTGAGGAAGGTGAGGTAATTGAGGAATTTAGAACTAGGGATGAAGATCTTGATATTGGAATTGATGATTACCCTAGTTATTGTGACGATGATAAGAAGATCCATATAGATTGTGCCCACAACTTAAAGTTTTCATGCATGATAGGATTTGAATTTACACACGTCAACTTCTACCCGTTATTGTACGTCAATGTAATGTCAAGAAAATTTCATAATTCAATAATGAAAAATAAGATGGTGTACAAAGGGGATAATGTCGTAGGAGCCTTAATGAATGTGCCTATCTTTGTTGGAACTTTTTCTGTTATGACTGATTTTGCAGTTTTGGAGGATATGGATGCTTATCGTGATGAAGGAATGGGCGATATTATTGTTGGCGAACCATTCTTAAGAGAAGTTAGAATTAAAGCAAAACGTTTCGAAGGGATTATTACCCTTTACAATGGTGATGATGAAGTAACTTACCAAATGGTGCGATCACATCCGAGGTTTAAAAACCACACGAATGAGCAATGTAACAAGATCCCACCATTACTGAAGATAAGTGAGAAAGATGTGAAGAATGGAATCTCGCATGCATACCAAAAGCTTAAGGGGTTCTACAAAGGAGTTTTAAATCTAGGACCCAATTACATTCGAAATGCGAAGACGGAAGAATGGCTCACACGCGGGCACATTAGCGTGCATGAGATGGAATAATGAGGAAGCTGAAGAAAAGTCTAACTTAAAGACTTCGCTGTAAACAAAAGTGCTTCCCGGGAGACAACCCGGATTGTTATTTAATTTTATCGAGTCTGTCTTCCCAGACATCAATACGGCGTATCCGCTCCATACCATACGGCGTATTGATTGTCTGGACGTTATCAGTCTTTATTTTATTGCACTTTAAAAACATTATTGTCAGATTTTGAATACGGCGTATTCACTAAACTGATACGCCGTATCCACCAGTCTGACCCGTAATTAGTTTGTTTAGTTTAGTTTAAATTAACCGTAGGTACCAAGATAGGAATGCACTTGTTCTTCCTATATTTTATACAGGACCTCGAGAAAGAAATATCGACAAAGTTGGTGGAATGCATATTTTCCAGGAAATCTATGTGTGTGCTGTTCGTGCTAGGATTTAGACGCTTTTTCCGCACACAATCTTGCTCATAAATTCAACTTGGAGAATCTACTGAGCAATTATCAAGGGAGTTTCTCATTCTAATTCTTTTTAAATTTCCGTATTTAATGTTTTATATATACAACGAGGACGTTGTATAATTCAAGTGAGGGATGGAATTAGAATGTTTAATTGTCCTAATTTTCACACTAAAATGCTTAAATTATGCTTAAAGTTAAAAAAAATTCAAGCATTCTTTTGTGAAATTACATGATACATAACCCGCACACAATAACCCTTGTTAGATATTGTGAGGATTTAACCTTTTTGTTTCCAAATGTTTACCCAAATTCCACAAAATATGAGTGTGCCGGTGATGTTGTAGACTTTAGAACTTGGCTTGGTATATCACTCGAGACCACAGTGATGAGTACTATGGATTTAGATGGAGTAACTTGTTTAAATTGGTAAATTTTAGGATTACACCCAAATCGCCTTTACATGTTGCTTATTAACTAACTACACCAGTTAGTTAACCTCTCGTTTAAACCCTTTTTCACTCTCATCTTTAGAGTGATGATCCACTAGAACAACCCGTAGAGCCAATCCTTTAGGAATTACACCAACTATTTGTTTTGTTACACCCTTACACCTTAACCTACCCTGTTAGATTAAGTTTAATTTACAGTTGCTAGTTGCTTAAAGTGTAAAGTTTGTATTTCCCGAGTCTTGTGTCATTTTCTATCTTTGGTGCGGTTGGAAATTTGCACATTGCAAATGGGAATGTATATTAGTAGTCAAAACTCATGTGATTTTACTACCATCACAATTATTGGTGAATCCGAAGAACGAAGAACTACCGAAATAATTATCCGGAATTATTATGATAAGTAAAAGAAAATGTATTTTTAAACTTTGCTTGTGCTTGCATTGTTCTAACACACACACATAATTATATTCTTTTTATAAACATATGGTGTTTTACAAAAGATGTGTATTGATTAAAATGGTTAGAAAAATCATTCATATACTAATAAAATGTCAAAAACTATGCATTATATGCATAACAACAAATAGTTTTTCGCACACGCAAATTATATAACAATCTTGAAGTAAGAAATTAACTTGTCATTATTCATCAACCTCACACTTACAATTAGTCTTAGGATTATGGGAACATACTATGAAAATCTTTATTTGTCTTCTTTTAAAAGAGTGTTCGTGAGGGTCAAGAAAGATTTCGAATATATATCAACTCATTATTCAAACTATGAGTGATGTTATTATCGAATCTAATTGACAAGTTTCGAGTATGGATAAGAAATCGGATTCTTATTTATCTAGCTTTAAGATCATATCAAAATATAACAAGAGATATTATCTTAAACCTACACACTCAATCACACTCGATTGATATGAAAATAACGACATCCCTTTCTAAGACGATAAGAATATGCATCGGATCATAACTCACACTCATGTAGATGATGTCATATTGAGTCTGCTTGTCCAATAGTTGTGTTCTAAATATTTGGCAAATATATGCATAAAATACACAATGAAGTAGGATTGACGACTTGAATGTTTTGTCTAAAATATTCAAGTAATTTACCTTGCAATGCAATTGGTAAAGTCATCATCTTTGAAAAGCCAAACATGAGCAAATGCACAACATATGTAACTTTGCTCAAACAATTCAAAAGCACAACTCAAAACTCAAACTATCTTCTCATCAAAAACTCTCTCTTACTTTATCAAATAAGCATAATATTTCTTCTTCACCAAATGAGAACCCTTTAACCATCTAGGGTTAGGATTAGGAAGAATTGAACATATTCCATAAACCATTTTTTGTGCTTGCTTTCAATAGATGATCGTAAGAAGATTTCGAATATGAAGATGATTATTATTCAAACGATAATCAATCTCATTATTCAATCTAATTACAAATTTGGAATATGAATGATGACATCAAATAACGTCTATTTTATAGCATCATTTATCCCATGTTATTAACCCATTTTGTATAGTTATTGCAAAGAATTGTTACTTAATCATTTATATTTGAGAATTGCAGTAATTATGGAGTAATTGGTGAAAGTTAGCAAAAGGCGCGCATTCTGGAGCTTAAATGAAGATATTTTGAAGATTACTATTCTAAAGACCAATACGCTGTATCCATCAAGGAAGATACGGCGTATCCGTGCCTGCACTCACCAAAGACCACTCAGGAATAAAGATCAATACGCCGTATCCAGAGGACTCAATACGTCGTATTCAAGATATGGAATCAATATAATATTCTGGAAGATATCAAGCGTGGTCCCTACTCCAAGAAATCCCCAATACGCCGTATCCAACCGACTTCCAGACCCTATAAATACAAAACTCAAAAACGAGTTTTAAGTGTGCTAAATCATATTCTCGATACCTAAACCACAAAAGTCGATTTTCAGAGGAGAAAAAGAGCAGAAGAGGTCGAGCAACGTATTCAATTCCATAGAAGACAACATGTAATTCCATATACTTTAGTAATCGTTCAGTTTTTGGTATCATTCGTTAACTCGGTTAGTTTACCTTGGCTAAATAATTGCTCTTGTATTTATTATGACGTTTGAAGGCTAATACCTTCGGGTATTAGCCATTATTATGAAGATCTGAATGTTTGGTATTTGTTGATCTTGATTTCTTGATTTATCGTTGAAAGCTTGTTTATGTTTATCAATATATACTTGTTTACGCATTTTTATATGCGACCTATCATTCAATTGGATTTAGTGAAACAGACCAAGTAGATCTAGAGTCTGAGATAGCTCTCCATATAGTAATTTATACATCTAGAATAATAGTTACACAAATATTGTCCTTCTAAATCTGTGTCTAGGATACGCTTCGGGCTTAACTAGTTAATTGGATATTGCTGATGGTTTATTGATCGTGTTGACTAGAAGGTGACCTAGATAATTCAACAAGTAACGTTCTGATTCCATTGGATAGTTGGACAAGTGGACTACTAGTGTATAAATTGCCATTAAGTGGTAAGTGGGTAAAGTCTCTATGAGCTACGGTTTAACAAGATCACCATTGCTTTAATCCCTAAGATAGATTATAATCAGCAAATAAGGATGCTTTATGCGGATGCTTTAATTGTGATAGAATGAATGTGTCTAGGTCTTAGGATGATGTAACACCTAAGTCTTAAGAATGACATGCCACCATGAGAAAAGAAATCATTGCACTTAATAAACAAACCAACTTTCTAATCGGATTAATAATGGTTAATAAAGTTTTCTTATATTCAGCTCGACCGCTCTTTTATCTTCTGTTAATTAGTTCGCGTGAGTTAAAGCGCCTTGAATTGATTGTAGTCACCAACCAAACCGTGCCAGTCTTTGAGGCTGAAAAACCCCCTTTTACCTGTTAGAATTAGGATTAAAACTAACATAGGAATGACATAGGTTTAGAATAGAATAAAATCAACATATATTAGATAACCAAGATATTAATTAAATTGATAGATTTAACCTCGCTTCAAGTGTTCGACACCCTACTTACCACGAAACTACTACCGATCGGGTACACTGCCCGTTTAAGTGTTGTTTTTGGTTTAGTCGGCAAAATATAAATTTAATACTTGAATCAATAATATATATACCACACAACGACACATCAAGTTTTTGGCGCCGTTGTCGGAGAGTGAAAATTAATCTTGATTTTTATTTGATATTTTGGTTTTTAACTTTAGATTAGATCTAACCCTTAGGATTAGTGTAATTTAGATTAGTGTATATTCTTATATATTCTGTAAATTTTGTATATTTGTCTTTAATTGTTTGCTTGTATATTTGTGTGTTTAATTGTTTGCGTATTTAATTGTTTTTCTTAATACACTGCTCTAGTCGGTAGCTAAATACGGCGTATCCACTTCCATTAGATACGGCGTATCTAATTCTCCGTCCAATACAGCGTATTTATTCAACTGATTAATACGGCGTATCCTCTTCCATTGGATATGTGGTATCGATCGTCTGGAACAGAAACTGAAATCTTAGTTTTCCTATTTGATTCTCGTGCCATTTTTTTTTCTTCGGAATAAATCCTACTGGTTGTTTATCCCTTGTTTCAGGTTGTGCATGACAAGGAGTTCTACGAACGAACTATTTACACCTTACAAAGAACCTGAACGAGAATTTCGATCATCAAGGATACACTTCAAAAATCTAAGTCTTGATGAATTGAGATCACCTGATTTCAATCTACATTCTGACCAAGAATACTCGAAGGAAGAAGAAGCGGAAGCAATGGCGGAAACCATGGAGCAATACATGAGCAAGACCCAAACGGAGTATTGATCGGGAGTTGCTAGGCCTAAAATTGATAACAAAGATCAATTTCAACTGAAAGGCCAATTTCTTAAGGAGCTTCGAGAAAACACGTTTAGCGGTTCGGATAATGAGGATTCAAATGAACACATTTAGAAATTTCTCGAAATCGTTGACTTATTCCATGTTCCTAACATCACTGTGGATCAACTAATGCTCTGAGTCTTCCCTATATCCTTAACTAGAGCCCCAAGTCATTGGCTAAGAAATGAACCAGCTGGTTCAATCAAAACTTGGGAAGATCTTTAAACAAAGTTTTTGAACAAATATTGCCCACTTGGTCGAACTGCAAAGAAAATGAAGGAAATCAACAACTTTCAGCAAGAGCCAGATAAAACCCTTTATCAAGCATGGGAGCACTTTAAAGAATTCTTGATGAAGTTTCCTCAACACTATTTGATTGAGACGCAGGAGGTAATTTTGTTCTACAATGGGTTGGATGTTCCAACACGACAGATTCTTGACTCAAGAGGTGTCGTTCCGACTAAGACAGCTGCAGATGCTAAAACGGCCATCCAAGAAATGGCTGAATACTCTCAAAACTGACACAATGGAACATCTAGAGGAAGAAGTACTGAAACTTCTGACGGACTGGCTTCTATACAAGCACAACTGAACAATATGGGAAGAGAGATCAAGAAGGTGAATGAAAAAGTTTATGCTGCTCAAGTAGGATGTGTACAATGCAAAGGACCCCATTACACCAAAGATTGCCCACTAAAAGAAGAAGGGAAGACCCTAGAAGAAGGTTACTACATGCAATTTTGTGGACCTTTTCAAGGAGGGGGATATAGAGCAACAGCTCCAGGGTACTATCAAAGGAACAACGCAAATCCTTCGTACCAAGAACGAAGGCAATCTATGGAGGATACCCTGAGTAAATTCATGAGTGAATCAGCGAAGAGACACGAAGAAAATTCTAATTCAATCAAAGAAATCCAAGCTATGAAAGATGCTGCCATAAGGAACCAAGGAGCATCAATCAAAACTTTAGAAAAACAATCGGTCAAATGAGCAAGGTACTACAGGAAAGAAGATTTGGAAGCCTACCTAGCTCAACTGAAACAAACCCGAGAGACTAAGTCAAATCAATTTCAACCACTATTGAAGCTGATTCACACTCGATACGCCGTATTGGATCATCCTAATACGTCGTATCCACTAGACAGAACAGTAAACTGTTGTACAAGTCAAGAAAAATGACGGTTCCTTTTCCAAGTCATTTGGATAATCATTAATGTGAAGAAGAAGAAGAAGGGAACTATAGACCAAAATTCACGGAAGCTTATGGAGCTTCACATATCAATGACACCAAGCCCCGAAAGGAGAAAGACCCAGGGAGTTTCACTCTACCTTGCTTTATTAATAATATTTGCTTTGACAATGCCCTTGTTGACTTAGGAGCTAGCGTTAGTGTAATGCCTCTCTTGACCTACCTTAACTTAGGATTAGGCGAATTAGCTCACACTAGGTTGACAAATGAATTATCTGATATTGACTTAAAATATTCCAAAAGGAATACTGAAAACGTACTAGAAGGAGTGGTAAATTTACTTTCCTAGAACTTATAATTCTTGATATGCCCGAGGATATCAAAGTGCCCTTGATCCTCGGAAGACTATTTTTGTCTACCGCTTGTGCTAAGATTAATGTTTACAAAAGAAAGATTCTGTAAATTGGGAAGAAAAGATTATTTCAAAGATGTTAAACCTGCTAGTAAGTTTCTAATTAAGAGGGTCTACATGCTATGTTTTGAGAGAAAGAATGCCCTTGGATTTAGAAGCTAGGCTTATGTGAGATACTTTGGTAGTTAAATAGATCATTAGACCTTTCTTGAAGATTACATTGATTAATGAATCAAAATGGACATTTGATCTTAGGAAAATCGAGGAGATGATTTGTGATGCCCTCCATTGAGGAAAGGTGAGTAATTAGAGGAATTTTAACAGGTATGAAGATCTTGATACTGGAATTGATGAACCCCTATTTATTATGAATCCTGATAAGAAGATCCCTATAGATTGTGCACCACAACTTTAAAGTTTTCATGCATGATAGGATTTGAATTTACACATGTCAACTTCTACCCGTTATTGTACGTTAATGTGATGTCCAAAAAGTTTCATAAAACTATAATGAAAGATAAAATGGTGTACAAAGGGAATAATGTTGTAGGAGCCTTAATGAACATACCTATCTTTGTTGGAACTTTTTCCATCGTGACTGACTTTGCAGTTTTAGAAGATATGGATGCTTATCGTGATGAAGGAATGGGCAAAGTTATTGTTGGTGAACCGTTCTTAAGAGAAGTTGGAATTAAAGTAAAACGGTTCAAAGGGATAATTACCCTTTACAAAAGTGATGATGAAGTAACTTACCAAATGGTGCATTCACATCCGAGGTTTAAAAACCACACTAATATGCAATGCAACAAAATCCCACCATTACTGAAGGTAAGTGAGAAAGATGAGAAGAACGAAATCTCGCATGCATACCAAAAGCTTAAGGGGTTCTACAAAGGAGCTTTGAATCTAGGACCCGATTACATTCGAAATGCGAAGACGAAAGAATGGCTCACACGCGGGCACATTAACGTGCATGAGATGGAATAAAGAAAAGCTGGAGAAAAGTCTAACTTAAAGACTCCGCTATAAACAAAAGTGCTTCCCGAGAGACAACCCGTAATGTTATTTAATTTTATTATTGAGTCTGTCTTCCCAGACATCAATACGGCGTATCCGCTCCATACCATAAGGCGTATTGATTGTCTAGACGTTATCAGTCTTTATTTTTATTTCACTTTAAAAACGTTATTGTCAGTTCTGGCAATACGACGTATTCACTAAACTGATACGCCGTATCCACCAGACTGACCCGTATTTTGTTTAGTTTAGTTTAAATTAACCATATTTACCAAGATAGGAATACACATGTTCTTCCTATATTTTATACAGGACCTCGTGAAAGAAATATCGACGAATATTGATGGAGAATTTAAATATTTAGAGATCTTGAAGTGTTGGAGTCTTGAAACTTCAAGGCGGCTGTTCAACACAATCTTGCTCATAAACGCAACTTGGAGAATCTACCGAGCAATTATTAGGGGAGTTTCTCATTCTAATTCCTTTTAAATTCCCGTATTTAATGTTTTATATATACAACGAGGACGTTGTATAATTCAAGTGGGGGATGGAATTAGAATGTTATTTGTCTTATTTTTCACACTAAAATGCTTAAATTATGCTTAAATTTAATTTTTTTTCAAGCATACTTTTGTGAAATTACATGTTACATAACCCGCACACAATAACCCTTGTTAAATATTGTGAGGATTTAACCTTTCTGTTTCCAAATGTTTACCTAAATTCCATAAAATATGAGTGTGCCGGTGATGTTATAGACTTTAGAACTTGGCTTGGTATATCTATTCGAGACCACAATAATGAGTATTATGGATTTAATTGGAGTAACTTGTTTAAATTGGTAAATTTTAGGATTACACTCAAATCGCCTTTACATGTTGCTTATTAAATAACTACACCGGTTAGTTAACCTCCAGTTTAAACCCTTTTCTACTCTTATCTTTAGAGTGATGATCCACTAGAACAACCCGTAGAGCCAATCCTTTAGGAATTACACAAACTATTTGTTTCGTTGCACCCTTACACCTTAACCTACCCTGTTAGATTAACTTTAATTTACAATTGCTAGTTTCTTAAAGTGTAAAGTTTGTATTTCCTGAGTCTTGTGTTATTTTCTATCTTTGGTGCGGTTGGAAATTTGCACATTGCAAATGGGAATGTATATTAGTAGTCAAAACTCATGTGATTTTACTACCGTTACAATTAATGGTGAATCCGAAGAACTAATGAAGGAATTATCTAAAATTATTTTGATCGTGAAGATGGTGAAACTACACCGAGATTTGAAGTATATTTATTATGAAAAAAAATGGAAAAAATGAGAAAAATACAAAAAAAGAGAAAGAAAGTTTAAAGATAACCGTTTCGCAACTACCGAAGGAATTACATGAAGAATCAATTATTCGTTGATACGCAACAAAAATCAACGAAGTAGAGTATTGTACAAAATGGAAGTTATCACCACTTGCCTTGTAGAGTATGTAAAATTTTGGGATGATTGGGAAGTTGACCGTTACGGGAACGCTAACTTAGGTTGTTGTTTTTGATCAATGATCAAGACGTTGTAAATAGTTATGTCTTTATCATGGTAACAGTCGGGAAAAAGTGTCTAGCAACTTGTATCTTAGTCTTAATCTATTTGTTTCTTGATTTTTATTAACAACAATTTACTTCCATCTCACCTAATGATTAGCCACTGGTTTTACACGAATGAGGATGTGATCGAGCGTGCATGTCTATTCCGTCGTTACGACCATGTATGCATGTCTTAGCTGCCCCGTTAGTTTATGAC